>QRDG01000395.1:1012995-1259844 GCA_012064385.1 Puccinellia tenuiflora
CAACACAAAACTCAATGACCTCCTCTGTTCCATAGCCCTTGGAGATGCTTCCTTCTGGCCTAGCACGGTTATGAACGTATTTCTTTAAGACTCCCATGAATCTCTCAAAGGGGAACATGTTGTGTAGAAATACAGGACCAAGAATGAATTTCTTCGACTAGGTGAACTATGAGGTGCGTCATAATATTGAAAAAGGATGGTGGAAACACCAACTCGAAGCTGACAAGACATTGCACCACATCCTTCTGTAAATTTGATAGAGTTAGTGGATTGATCACCTTCTGAGAAATTGCATTGAGGAATGCACATAGCTTCACAATGGGTACTCGAACATTTTCTGGCAGAAGCCCCCTCAATGCAATCGGAAGTAATTGTGTCATAATGACGTGGCAGTCATGAGACTTTAGGTTTTGAAACTTTTTCTCTGTCATGTTTATTATTCCCTTTATATTCGACGAGAAGCCAGACGGGACCTTGATGCTGCTCAGGACTTCAAAAAAGATCTCCTTCTCTTCTTTCGTAAGAGCGTAGCTGGAAGGACCTTGATACTTCTCTGGATTCAGGTTGTCTCGTTCGTGCATACGTGCTGGTCCTGCCGTGCATCCGGTGTATCTTTTGTCTTCCCGTACACGCCCAAGAAGTTTAGCAGGTTCACGCAAAGATTTTTTCGTCACGTGCATCACGTCGATTGAAGAGTGAACCTCTAGGATTTTCCAATAGGGTAGCTCCCAAAATATAGACATCTTCTTCCACATGGGTCGTGTCCGGCACTGTCATTCGGAACAGATTGTCCACCAGGACCCTTTCCAAAGATCACTTTTAAATCCTTCACCATATCATACATAACATCCCCAGTAGGGCGGGTAGGCTTCGTCCGGTTATCTGCCTCACCTCTGAAATGCTTGCCTCCTTCCATTCTTACGACATGTTGTTTTGGTAGAAATCGACGATGCCCCAAGTATACATTCTTGTTTCCCAAATACATACTGTCAGTCTCACCTAAACAGTGTGTGCATGCATTGTATCCCTTGTTTGATTGTCCTGAAATGTTACTAAGAGCAGGCCAATCATTGATGGTTACGAACAACAACCCTCGTAGGTTAAATTCCTTTTGTTCGTGCTCATCCCACACAGGTACACCTTCTTCATGCCACAACTATAAAATTTCTTCAACCAATGCCTCAGGTACACATCAATGTCGTTGCCGGGTTGCCTCGGGCCTTGGATGAGCACTGGCATCATAATGAACTTCCGCTTCATGCACAACCAAGGAGGAAGGTTATAGATACATAGAGTCACTGGCCAGGTGCTATGACTGGAGCTCTGCTCTCCGAAAGGATTAAAGCTATCTGTACTTAGACCAATCTTAAGTTCCTCGCATCATCTGCAAATGTCTTGAACTCTTTGTCGATTTTTCTCCACTGCGACCCGTCAGCGGGGTGTCTCAGTATCACGTCTTTTTACGGTCTTCTTTGTGCCATCGCAACAACTTGGCATGCTCTTTGTTTTGAAACAAACGTTTCAACCGTGGTATTATAGGAGCATACCACATCACCTTGACAGGAACCCTCTTCCCGGGGCGCGGCTCGCCATCAACATCACCAGGGTCATCTCGCCTGATCTTATACCGCAATGCACCGCATACCGGGCATGCATTCAAATTCTCGTACTTCTCACCGCGGTAGAGGATGCAGTCATTGATGCATGCATGTATCTTCTGCACCTCTAATCTAGAGGGCAGACAACCTTCTTTGCTTCGTACGTACTAGAGGGCAATACATTCTCCCCTGGAAGCATCTTCTTTATTATTTTCAGCAACTTTCAAAACCCTTGTCAGAAGTACCGTTCTCTGCCTTCCATTGCAGCAATTCTAGTGTGGTACCCAGCTTTTTCTGGCCATCTTCGCAATTGGGTACAACAATTTGTTGTGATCCTCTAACATTCTCTCCAACTTCAACTTCTCGTTTTCACTTCCGCAGTTAATCTTCGCATCACGAATGGCCCGATCTAAATCGTCATCGGCTCATAAAAAATGAGCTCTTCTGCGTCTTCGTCTCCCCCATTGTCATATCATCGTGTTCAGTGAACATAGGATAGTTGTTATTATCCTCTTCTTCTTCGTTGTCTTCCATTATAACCCCTCTTTCTCCGTGCTTTGTCCAACAATTATAGCCGGGCATGAAACCGTTCTCTAACAGGTGGACGTGAATGGTTCTTGAGGTAGAGTAATCCTTCATATTTTACAGGCACTACATGGACAACACATGAAACCATTCGCCCGCTTGCTTGCCTCAGCCACGTGGAGAAAATTATGCATGCCATTAAGAAACTCGGGACAACGTCGGTCACCGTACATCCATTGTCGGTTCATAACATTATATAAGTATATCAATAACCGTTAATTACACTACTTCATAAATAGATGAGTGACAAATTAATTAATATTCAAGTTCATCACATTAAAAGCAAATTAGAGTACTTACCAAATGTAATACATAGTTCTCATAAAACATACACTCAAACTAACATACAACTATCTAAAAAAATTAAAACCAACAAAAAATGCGATGAAAATCGCAACTAAGGTAACTACTGAACCAACAGCATAATGATACCAAGCCTCTTGATTAATGGCATATTTTCTAATCTTTTAATCTTCAAGCGCATTGCATCCATCTTGATCTGGTGATCATCGACGACGTCGGCAAACTTCAAGTCCAATTTCATCTTCTCTTCTAGGCATTGCAGACGAAGATCTTCACTTCTTTTCAATTTTTCTTTCAAATCATTATTTTCTTTCTCAAATAAATTGAGCATCTCTACAAGAGGGTCCGTTGTAATTTCTGGTTCAACTACCTCCTAGATAAAATATCTATGTCAGTTGGTCGGCATAATTGTCATATGACGAAATGAAACAAATAGTTATAAAAGTATACCACATCCGAATCATAGACCGGACGAGGGCCGACGGGGACGGATATCAAAACCATGGCACTATACATAAAAAAAACAATCATACAAGTAAGAAAATTATAAAGTAAAACTATGCATCTATCACATAAAACTAAGTTTTTTTAGAAACATAAAAACAAGTAGGCTCACCGAGGTGGTGCCGGCTAGGACGGCGCTGGCGATCGACGACGGTGAGGACGGGGAAGATACTAAAACCAAGAAAGCATACTTTAATTTGAGCTCAAATTGCATATAAAACGAATGAAATCACTAACTTAGACATTTCATCAAACACCTTGCTAGCACTAAAAAAGTGAAACGAGTTAAACTATACGAAATGAGCTAAATTAGGAACGCCGGAAGAAAGGATCATGTTGCTAACCCTTGGATAGATGGTTGCCGCCAATCTTAACAAAATGGTGGAGAAAAATGGAGATTGTTTGGAGTGTGAGAGGAGAGATTTATGTTGGAAATGTGTTGGAGATGAAAAAATGAGCGGGTCGGGTTGATGAAATAGGCTGCACACCCTCTAGTACCGTTTGCTATGCAAACCGGTACTAAAGGTGCAGCGCCGGCCCCGCGGCCGCAGCATTTTGGCGCCAAACCCTTTAGTACCAGTTCGTAGCACGAACCGGTACTACAGATTCCCGGCGCACTGGGCTCTGGAGCCGGTACTAGTGCAAGCTTTAGTACCGGTTTGTAAGCAAACCGGTACTAAGGGTAAAAATCCTTTGGCTGTTTTTCTACTAGTGAGTGAATCTATTACCTAAAATTGCATGCTAAGTATTGAAGATAAAAATCCCAGGACGAATCCAAGGTAATTCTCAAGGTTCATTGCACAAATTTGCATTGACCTTGGGTTGGATAAACAAATATTACGACCACCAATTTGTGTGGCGTCCCATGGAAATTCTTCTTTGGCCAAGCCAATCCATCACACCACCGTAATTGATTGAAGGGTCATTTATGCTATGAATAGACAGGTGGATAGATCTACCTGTAGAGGTACGTACTGTCATAAAGATCTACCTGTAGGTGATGTTCCCACTCCCTTGAATTAACTAGTCGGCCTGCCGCTGCATGATCCCCGTCTTTATAGCACTGACACCGATCTAGTAGAGGTCCCAACTGTTGGCGGCATCTTCAGAGCAGAACCCCATTGTTAGCTTGATGAGACGTAGGTTTGCTGATGCATTTAATTTTACCCAGGGCCTGTGTACTCTGTGGTTTAAAAACGTAACCATGGATTCCAATTTCGGGCTGATTATCTAGTCGCCTTGGGGTGGTAATTATGGTGTCAATCTTTGTCGCTTGACACTAACGTCACCATGTGTATGTGTCGGGCATTTGCTATGCCAAAATGGCAGCTAGTACATTAGCCGGCGATTGAAACATAAGCGTGCATGATTACAGGACAACACTGCCGATACCTAACTTTCAGGTTATATTTCTAGAATGTTACAAGTCATCAAGCCGGGAGTAATGGGCATATGGAACCGAAGGGTCATATTTTTTTATAATTTTTGGGAGAGGCCTTTTCTTCTTCAAGTCTCTCCAGGGGTCATTTTCTGCAAAAAATAATACTCTAAATGTAGGGGTACTGTCGAAGAGGTACCTGTTTGTCTACGGGGTAGGATCTGCTCTGAATTAGCAAGTTATCGTAAGTGAAAAGAGGAGTTGTCACCATCGTAGACGAGAAGTGGGGTTCCCGATGAATTTACTTTAACTTATGGCGCTCGTCATAATGAATTTCTAACTCGAGGTCGGTCGCCTAGTCTTCTTGGTGGTTCATACTATCACAACCATCTTGTCGTTGGAAACTTACACCACCATGTGTACGGGCCATAGCACTTGCAATGCCAAATTGCCAACTAGTACATTACTCAACGATTTAAATGCAAGCGTGCATGATTGAAGTACAACACAACCGGGTCCTAATTTTTGTGGATATATTGGCAGAATATTGAATGTCATGAGGTCGGGAGTAATGAGTCTGCTAATACACTTAATGACATTCATGCATTGTCATGTATGAGGACCGTCGATGGAGCCAGCCAGTCATTGATGATCGTGGCTGGAAGCTAGCCAGACCACGGTCTCGCCATACAAATGAGCTGGAGAAGAAACCATCGAAACTGTCACCGAGGAAAAATCCATAGATCCAAGATATTAACCTCCAGCAAAGCTCCCATGATCCATGCCCGGCACCGGATCGAGACCGCATTAGCTTATCCCTAGCCGACACTTACATCCAGGACCATCTCAATTATGGACCATATCTTATGTGGGCCGGCCTAGGTCGTAATTGCGCACATGCCTTTGCATGTTGGAGGCTAGATATGGGAGAGCACTACTACCGTTGGCCACAAAAAATGTGCACAATTGGAGTATTTAGTCATTTGATTCCCACGGGGTAAAGTGTGTAACTGGAATACTATTAACAATACATGATTATTATCGCAATACTCAACATAGTGATGATAATACACCATAAACATTTTCAAGCTATAAACTTTACTGTCAATTTCCAAATTACAAAAAATTCATTAAAATATTTGTAGATCCAGTATGCAAATATGCGGTAAGCATGGTCCCGGCTGTCGCTCGCTTTTCTTGGCATTTCTTCGAAGGCTCTCCATCGCCGATAAACTCATCTACAATGTTGTCATATAATCATCAAAAAAAGGAAAATAATATCAATTACCATAGATTACAATTTATTTGAACTTGAATTGAGTACTGAACATGCATGCGACATTTGGGCCCTAGCTTTTAATATTTAATTCTTGCACAACCACAATTTTTAAAGTCATGAATATACGCATGTCGGGAATAATTGATGTGCCAATGGACTTAAATGGAATACTATTAAAAGTACATTTTTGTAGGTATAAATTTTATACTCTCTTACTAGCTTACAATTTTTTTATAATGAACATAGACATTCAAATAACATTTCTATAAACTAGCAATGATGCATCTTAACATAAGTAAAGATACTACAATGCAAATATGCCGTAGGCATGGTAAAGATGGTTTTCATTCTTGCGAAGGCTGCCGGCACGCTGCCGGAGGGGAGATTAATCTTGGAGGGCTCTACATCGCCATGCTTTCTGTCGGGATGATGCGTGAGTAGTTCCACCTTGGACTACGGGTCCATGGCTGTAGCTAGATGGTTGTCTCTCTCCCTTGTGCTTCATGTTTATGATCTTGTGAGCTTCCCTACATGATCAAGATCGACTATTTGTAATGCTATATGATATGTTTGTTGGGTTCCAATGGATTATAAAGTTATGATCAGATTGTGCATGGTTCTTATATGTTAATTTATGTTCTTGCATGCTCTCCGATGTGTGTAGTTGCTTTGTCCAAGGGATTTCTTATGTCTCCAAGAGAGAGTATCTATGCTATATAGTTGGTTCATGCCCCCTCTTGTCCCTGGGCATGAGTGACAGAAACGTTTAAGGACGAGGGTGTGCTACTGCGACTAAGGGTAAAACAACGGTGCTTATGTCTACGTGATTATAGATATGCTTACATCATACACTTTACTTAATGCAAATGTTTGTTGCTTGATTTAGATATTGCTTACTTCATACACCTCGTTGTTGATTTCAAAGTCCTACTGGTTCGATTAAACCTTTGTAAAAGTCAATTGCAGCTTCACATTGTATCGATGCTTGGGGAAGTTGACTTTTGCCCATTGTTTGTGCAACTGGACAACCATGTAGTCGTAGGCGCACGCTGCCTGCTCCGGAGTGTGTGAATGACCAAACCAACGGTTACTCCCTTGCCAGGAGATCTCTACTTTTCCCTTCTCCTCACACCGCCACGGCATATTCTCCATAGCAACAACACGAAAATATAACAAATAAGGAATTAATTCCATATAATAACTAAAAAATCTGCATATTTTGAATACATGCAAAACGCCACACGAACTCATTGCGAGCAACATCTAAATATTTTCTACTAAAAACTATATGAATCAATTAGCATTTAAATAAATAAATCAACAAACAGTTATACTAGCATTTCTTAATCCAGTAAATAAACTAACATTTCTAAATCCACTAAATCAAATGCCTACTCATATGTCAAAAAAACTAACTAGGATGTAAATCCACTAAATACATAGAGGGGAGAGGATAGGTATACATAATTAAGGTGTTGTCGAGGAAATAGAGGCGCGCGTGGGTCCACGAGAGAGAGAAATAGAAGAATGTGAGATGTGATGGGGATGAGTATGGGGATATGGTTGCAGTTACTGGCGTGGGGTCAATAGGTCCACAACACCTGTGACAAGATACCAGTTGTGTGTCTCTTTTACATGCAACTATTACCAGATACCAGCGCGTGTCCATGTTAGTGCACACCACTGATACTTTGGGTCTTGTCAGACCATTGGGTCCAACATATCAGTGGCACTCCCTTTTGGCAAACACACCACTAGTAGCTTCATACTGGTACGCATATGGTATTACAAGTAAAGTATCCCTTTAGTGGCACGTCACTAATGATGCGGAGTCTATAAGATTTACCTACTACTGATTATGTGGTGTATAGGTCCTATCAAAGTAAAGAAATAATCTAGAGGCCGAGCTTAGAGAATCTATTACCTAAAATTGCATGCAAAGTAGTCAAGATAAAAATCCCAGGACGAATCAAAGGTAATTCTCAAGGTTCATTGCACAAATTTGCATTGACCTTGGGTTGGACAAGAAATATTATGACCACCAATCTGTGTGGCGCCCCGTGGAAATTCTTCTTCGGCCAAGACAATCCATCACACACCACCGCAGTTGATTCAAGGATCATTTATGCTATGCATAGGCGGGTGGATAGATCTACATGTAGAGATACGTACTGTCCAAGAGATCTACCTGTAGGTGATGTTCCCACTCCCTTGAATTAACAAGTTGGATTGCCGGTCCATGCTTCCCGTCTTTAGAGCACTGAGCCCGATTTGGTAGAGGTCCCAACTACCGGCGGCATCTTCAGAGCAGAACCCCATCTTTAGCTTGATGAGACGTAGGGTTGCCGATGCATTTAATTTTACCTAGGGCTTGTATACTTTGTGGTTTAAAAATGTAACCGTGGATTCCAATTCTGGGCTGATTATCCAGTCGTACGTCTTGTGGTGGAAATTATGGTGTCAATCTTTATCGCTTGACACAAACGTCACCATGTGTGTGTGTCGGACATTTGCTATGCCAAAATTGGCAGCTAGTACATTACAAAGGGATTGAAACATAAGCGTGCATGATTACAGGACGACACTGCCGATACCTAACTTTCAGGATATATTTCTAGAATGTTACAAGTCATCAAAAGCCGGGAGTAATGGACATAGGGAAGCGAAGGGACTTATTTTTTTTTATTTTTGGGAGAGGCCTTTTCCTCTTCTAGTCTCTCCAAGTGTCATTTCCTGCAAAAAAAATCTAACTGTAGGGGTAATGTCCAAGAGGTCCCAATTTGTCTACGAGGCAGGATCTGCTCTGAATTAGCAAGTCATCGGTAAGTGAAGAGAGGAGTTGTCACCATGCTAGACATGAAGTGGGATTCCCGATGATTTACTTTAACCTATGGCGGGTCGTAATAATGAATTCTTACTTTATATCGGTCGTCTTGGCGGTTCATATTATCACAACGATCTTGGTGGTTCGAAACTTACACCACCATGTGTACGGAACATAGCACTTGCTATGCCAAATTGCCAGCTAGTACAGTACCCAACAATTAAAACGCAAGCGTGCATGATTGAAGTATGACACAACCGGGACCTTTTTTGAGTATATTGGCGGAATATTGAATGTCATAAGGTCGGGAACCATGGGTGTGCTAATGCGCTTTATGGCATTCATGCATTGTCGTGTATGAGGACCATCGATGGAGCCAGCCAGTCATTGATGATCGTGGCTGGAAGCTAGCAAGACCATGGTCTCGCCATACAAATTCCCTAGAGAAAACACAGTCGAAACTATCACCGAGGAAAAAATCCAGAGATCCAGATGTTAACCTCCAGCAAAGCTCACATGATCAAGCCCGCATTATCTTATCCCTGGCCAAAACTTACTTCGGACCATCTCAATTCTAGACCATCTCTTATGTAGGCCGGCCGAGGTCGTAATTACGCATGTGCCTTTGCATATTGGAGGCTAGATATGGCAGAGCATTATTACCGTTGGCCACAAAAAATGTGCACAATTGGACTATTTAGTCATTTGGTTCCCATGGGTAAAGTGTGTAACTGTAATAGTATTGACAATACATGATTATTTTCGCCCTACTTAACATAGTGATGATAATAAACCATAAACATTTTCAAGGTATAACTTTACTGTCAATTTCCAAATTACAAACAAATTCATTAAAATATTTATAGTTCCAGTATCCAAATATGCGGTAAGCGTAGTCCCGGCTGTCGCTCGCTTTTCTCGGCATTTTCTTCGAAAGGCTCTCCATCATCGATAAACTCATCTACAATATTGTCATATATTCGTCAAAAAAGGGAAAATGACATCAATTACTATAGATTACAATTTATTTTAACTTGAATTGAGTACCGAAAATGCATGCGACATTTGGGCCCTAGCTTTCATATTTTTCGTTTTTGCACAACAACAATTTTTATAGTCATGAATATATGCATGTCGGGAATAATTGATCTGCCAATGAACTTAACTGGAATACAATTGAAAGTAAATTTTTGTAGGTATAAATTTTATAGTCGATTACTAGCTTACAAATGTTCTCTATAATGAACCTAGACATTCTAATAACATTTCTACAAACTAGCAATGATGCATCTTAACACAAGTAAAGATACTAAAATGCAAATATGCCGTAGGCATGGTAATGGTGGTTGTCATTCTTCCGAAGACTCTCCTCCTTCGATCAACAGATCTGCAATGTTTTCAGATAATCGTAAAAAAAGGGCAAATAAAAATAATAAATATAAAATTACCAAATGATCTAAAATTAAAAAATATTGTATTGTCGGATATATCTTGATTTTCTATACACTTTTCAAACGAGTAAATTCGCTTGAACCTAAGTATGCAACATTCATACAGTGTGTGAGCCCTTGCTTTAAGATGGTTAGTTGTTGGACAACCATAGTTTTTAAAGTCTTGAATGTATGCATGTCGGGAGTAGTTGTTGCACCAATGTACTTTATTTTATTAATCCATTGTTATAAATGAAAAGTAAATCCTAGTTAGCTACAAATCAACAATACTTATCTTCTGTATAACCTTACACACCATGCCTCTTTGATTTGAACACTGGGAGGGATAGGGATCTTGTTCGCGCAAAAAATGCAAGAAATATTTCTCATGCACTCACTACTGCATAAACGGCTAGTAGTGGCGTGACGAACTAGCTACTAGTGGCTAGGTTGCGGCAACGTTAGTAGTATGCCGCCACTAGTAATGTTACCAATGGCGTGACACAACACGCGACATGTAACAGGAATTCTAGTGTTGTGCCGGCAAGCCACTCACATAATTTAAATATAAGAAAGTTGCTACTATTATTGAATTTATAACGTAAATATCATAAAACATAAAAATAATATCATATAACAGAACATTAATAGGATCTAACATCGTCCGCAAATTACTAACTCTAGAGTAGAAAATTACTAACTAGTTTTGAACTAGTCCTCCTTCTGAAGCACAATGATGTTGTCATCCATCTTGTGATCTTTGTTGTTGTCTTTACTAAACTCTGAAGAGTCTGTGTTAGGCGCCTTGTACAAAACGCGGATGTCATTACCATGGTCGAGATAGAACAAGGACCTTTCCCCGACTTCCATCACATAGCTATTTGCAAGGGCTCTCTCAAAGGAGGGCAGCCAAAATAGGTGCAGTCTGCTTCATTGAGGACAACAATCCTAAAGCCCTTTGGCTTGTCTAAACATACAAGGAGACCTAAAATGTTCCCCGGTGAAGAACGTGTTTGATCACATGGTACAAGAAGATACTTCTTGCGCTTCAGGGGATGGTGAGAGCAAAATTATAAGAAAATATTAATTAGCTAGACATTTTCTAGTTAAAAAGATCTTGAGGAGGGGGGGGGGGGGACTATGAAAAATGTTTTGGCGATACATGCACTTGGTTGTAGACACGCCTGGGGAATGTGTTATGAATTTTTTGTGTTCACATTAACAAAATAAACTAACATCTTGATAAAAGAAAACACATAATTAAGACACCCCACTAGTTCACTTTATAATTTACAAAATCAAGTACAATAAGTGGCATATTAAACTTAAAACATACTAAAACTAAAATCTAGTAATATAAGTTGCATATAAACATAAAACATCCAAAAATTAAACTCTACTACAAGCAAATGAATATTAAACTTAAAACATCCTAAACTCTATTCGCTCTAGTCAAAGTTTTCATCAAACTCTTCCTCTAGCTTCTTCGCATTGGAGGTGCTGGCCTGCGAACCAGAGGGGCTAACACCGATTACCGCTAGCTTGTACTCCACTACACTGCGATCCACACTAATGATATGCCCCACGTACCAAGGGGTAGTTCAACTAGAACTCATCCTAGCAGTGCTCCTACTCCTTGGCCTTGGTAGCTATCCTCTGTGTGAAAATTTCACATTGTATCGACGCTTGGGGAAGTTGACTTTTGCCCTTTGTTTGTGCAACTGGACAAACATGTAGTCCTAGGCGTGCGGTGCGTGCTCCGGAGTGTATGAATGACCAAAGCAACGCTTACTCCCGGGCCAGGAGATCTCTTCTCCCCACGACTCTTCCCCCTTCTCCTCACACCGCCATGGCAAATTTTCCATAGCAACAACATGAAAAAATAACTATTATAATAACTAAAAAATCTGCATATTTTGAATACGGCCCAACGAACTCATTGCGAGCAACATCTAAATATTTTCAACAAAAAATTAGATGAATCAATTAGGATTTAAATCACTAAATCAACAAACAATTATACTAGCATTTATAAATCTAGTAAATCAACTAACATTTCTAAATCCACTCAATGAAATGTCTACTCATATGTCAAAATAAACTAAGTAGGATCTAAATTCACTAAATACATAGAGGGGAGAGGATAGGTACACATAATTAAGGTGTTGTCAAAGAAATGAGGCCGGAGAGGCGCAGGTCATGAGAGAGAGAAATAGAGGAGTGTGAGATGCGAGATAGGAGCGGGTGTGGAGATATGGTTGCAGTTAGTGGCATGGGTCAATAGGTCCACACCACCCATGACAAGATACCATTTGTGTGTATCTTTTACATGCCACTATTACCAGATACCAGCTCGTGTCCATGTTAGTGCACACCACTTATATCTTGGGCCTTGTCAAACCATTGGGTCCAACTTATTAGTGGCGCTCCCATTTGGCAAACACACCACCGGTAGCCAGGGGCGGAGCTAGAGCAGACTCAATCAGGGTGCACTACCTTGTATTATGTGCTGTTTTGGTTCACCAGGGTACACTAATCAGTTGATTACAGGGTGCACACGCTGATTTTTGAGCTGATTACAAGGTAAAAAAGGAAAGTTACCCGGGTGCCTGTGCACCCCCTAGCTACCATGTAGCTCCGCCCCTGCCAGTAGCTATATATTGGTAGCGTGTTGTATATTGATACGCCTATGGTATTACGAATACCATATCCCTATAGTGGCAGGTTACTAATGATGATGTGGAGTCTATAAGATTTACCTACTACTGATTATGTGGTGTATAGGACTTATCAATGTAAAGAAATAATCTAGAGGCCGAGCTTAGAGAATCTATTACCTAAAATTGCATGCAAAGTAGTCAAGATAAAAATCGCAGGGCGAATCAAAGGTAATTCTCAAGGTTCGTTGCACAAATTTGCATTGACCTTGGGTTGGACAAACAAAAATTACGAACACCAATCTGTGTGGCGTCCCATGGAAATTCTTCTTCGGCCAAGGCAATCCATCACACCAGCGCAATTAATTGAAGGATCATTTATCCTATGAATAGATAGGTGGATAGATCTACCTTTAGAGATACGTACTGTCCAATTAATTAACAAGTCGGACTGCCACTGCATGATCCCGGTCTTTAGAGCACTGAGCCCGATCTAGCAGATGTCCCAACTGCCGGCAGGATATTCATAGCAGAACCCCATCATTAGCTTGATGCACGTAGTGTTGCCTATGCATTTAATTTTACCTAGGGCCTGTATACTCTGTGGTTTAAAAACGTAACTGTGGATTCCAATTCCGTGCTGGTTATATAGTCGTCTTGGGGTGGTAGTTATGGTGTCAATCTTTGTCGCTTGACGCTAACGTCACCATGTGTCTGTGTCACGCATTTGCTATGTCAAAATTGGCAGCTACATTATCCAGGCATTAAAACATAAACGTGCACGATTACAGGACAACGCTGCTGATACCTAACTATCAGGATATATGTTTCGGGAATGTTACAAGTCATCAAGCCGGGAGTAATGGGCATATGGAACCGAAGGGCCATTTTTTTTACAATTTTTGGGAGAGGCCTTTTCTGCTTCAAGTCTCTCCAAGGGTCATTTCCTGCAAAAAAAAATACTCATACTGTAGGGGTACTGTCCAAGAGGTCCCAGTTTGTCTACGGGGCAGGATGTGCTCTGAATTAGCAAGTCACCGGTAAGTGAAAAGAGGAGTTGTCACCAAGCTCGACAAGAAGTCACCACAAGGAAAATGCTTATAGGTGGACGAATTAGTCGTCACGCGCTGTAATTTTGGTGCGCCACTGCTATTAGCCGTGGCGCATCCTTTAAGGTCGTGCACCACGGCTAAGTTGGGAAGTGGGTGGTTTGGGTACACAGACTTACCCGTGGCGCACCGGACCAAACTTCGGTGCGCCACAGCTAACTTAATACTCGTGGCCCACTAAACTTAGATGTGCCTTTACTACTTAACTAGCCGTGACACACCACGTATTGTTGCTCCACTATTAAGTTTTTCATGCATTTTGTTTTCATCGTTTTCCGTGTGATTCGGCTGGTCGGTGGGCATCATACTGGATTGATTCGTGTGCCTCTGCATCAGACGGTCGCAGGGCGACATCTGACAGCTCGTAACGCGTGGAAGGAAACACACGATCCGTGGGACGGAGTGTGGATGGGGCCGTCCGCGTGCGTCTGCATCCTGCAGATCGAAGCCCCCCCGACCGCATCCGTGCCCCCCCCCCCCCCCCCAAGATCGAAGCCTCTTGTGACCGTGTCTCCGGATCGATCGACAAAGGTGCCGGGCCGCGCGCGGTGTCGAGCAGCACTAAGCTGGCGGCCTCGGACAGGACGAATCCTCCGGCAGATCCACCCCCCCCCCCCCCCCCCCCCCCGGTGCGGCCCTCCGTTTGCTGTCGTCCAACGCCACGTGCTCCACCAACCTCCGTGAGCTACGCCGCCGCGAGCTCCTCCTCCTGCCGATGAGCACCTCTGTGAGCTCCTCCGCCTCGAGCATGAGCTCGTCACCACGCGTCCACAACGTGCCCGAGTGCCCCGTACTGGCAGCCCCACCGTCCGCCGTCCGCCGCCGCTCCGGCCGGTCGGCCGCGGCATGTCTTCTTCTTTTTTGTAAACCAAAAAATCTATACTAGTGGCGCACCAGAACAGGTGCGCCACGGCTATGTGCATATACCTGTGGCGCACCTAAAATGGGCTAATAGCTCGTATGCGATATCTTTGAGTTGAATTGTCCACAATGCAACATCGTTAGCTGAACTATGGCGCACATCGAGCCTGCGATACGGCTAACATGTTAATAGTGGTGCGTTAGCCGTGGCGCAGGCCCTGCATCACGAGTAACTAAACTTGGTGCGCCACGGCTAAGCCTTTATGCAATAGTGAGTGGGGTTCCCGATGAATTTACTTTAAACCTATGTTAGCTCGTATAATGAATTCTAACTCGAGGTCGGTCGCCTAGTCGTATTGGTGGTACATATTATCACAAACCATCTTGGTCGTTCGAAACTTACACCACCATGTGTAGGGGCCATAGCACTTGCTATGCCAAATTGCCAGCTAGTACATTACCCCAGCGATTAAACGCAAACGTGCATGATTGAAGTACGACACAACCGGGCACTAATTTTTTTTCGATATATTGGCGGAATATTTAACGTCATGAGGTCGGGAGTAATGGGTCTGCTAATGCGCTTAATGACATTCATGCATTGTAGTGTATGATGACCATGTGTATGATGACCATCGAGGGAGCTAGCCAGTCATTGATGATCGTGGTTGGAACCTAGCAAGACCATGATCTCGCCATACAAATTCCTAGAGAAGAAAACCGTCGAAACTATCACCGAGGAAAAAATCAATAGACCCAAGATATTAACCTCCACCAAAGCTCACATTGATCCATGTCGGCACCGGATCGAGCGCGCATTAGCTTCCCTGGCCGACACTTACTTCCAGGACCATCTCAATTGTGGACCATCTCTTATGTGGGCTGGCCTAGGTCGTAATTGCGCATGTGCCTTTGCATGTTGGAGGCTAGATATGGCGGAGCATTATTACCGTTGGCCACAAAATGTGCCAATTGCAATATTAAGTCATTTGGTTTCCCGCGGGTAAATTGTGTAACTGGAATACTATTACCAATACATAATTATATCGCCCTACTTGACATAGTGATGATAAATATTTGTAGGTTCCAGTATGCAAATATGCGGTAAGGATGGTCCCGGCTGTCGCTCGCTTTTCGGCACTTCTTCGAAACGCTCTCCATTGTCGATAAACTCATCTACAATGTGTCATATAATCATAAAAAAGGAAATTTATCAATTACTAGATTACAATTTATTTGAACTTGAATGAGTACCGAACATGCATGCGACGTTTGGGCCTAGCTTTTAATATTTTTAGTTCTTGCACAACCCAATTTTTTAATTCATGAATATGCATGTCGGGAATAATTGATCTCCAATGCACTTAACTGGAATACTATTAAAAGTACATTTTTGTTGGTATAAATTTATAGTCGATTACTAGCTTACAAATGTTTTCTAAGAACCGAGATTCAAATAACATTTCTATAACTAGAAATGATCATCTTAACATAAAAGATACTACAATGCAAATATGCCATAGGCATGGGAAAGGTGGTTAATGAACCTAGACATTCAAATAACATTTCTATAAACTAGAAATGATTCATCTTAACATAAGTAAAGATACTACAATGCAAATATGCCGTAGCATGGAAAGGTGGTTGTCATTCTTCCGAAGGCTCTCCCCCTTCGATCAACTGATCTGCAATGTTTTTAGATAATCTAAAAGAAATGGCAAATAAAATAATGATTATAAATTTACCAAAATGATCTAAAAAATATGGCATTGTCGGATATCTCGATTTTCTATACACTTTCAAAATGAGTAAATTACTTGAAGCTAAAATGAGTATGTAACCATAGTTTTTAAGATGGTTAGTTGTTGGACAACCATAGTTTTTAAAATTCATGAATGTATGCATGTCGGGAGTAGTGTTGCACCAGTGTACTTTATTTTATGCATTATTGTAATAAATGAAGTAAATCCTTGTCAGGTACAAACAACAACTCTTATCTTCTGTATAACCTTACAGACAGGGGCAGAGGCACAGCATGCCAGCCGGGTGCACAGGACCCCGGGTAAATGCGATTTCCTTGTAAATCTATTTTTTTAACCACATATGCACCCCCAAAAAATGCATTTTAATTGTTGCGGCACCCGGTGCACCCTTTTTTCTGATCCTCTAGCTCTGCCCCTGCTTACAGACAATGCCTCTTTGATTTGAACACTGGGAAGGATAGGGATCTTGTTCGCGCAAAAAGCAAGAAATCTTTCTCATGCACTCACTAGTGGCTAGGTTGCGGCAGCGTCAGTAGTATGCCGCCACTAGTAATGTTACCAATGGCGTGCCACAACACGCCACGAGTAACATCAATTCTACTATCGTGCAGGCAAGTCACTAACATAATTTAAACATAAGAAGAGCTACTATTATTGAGTTTATAACATCAATATCATAAAACATAAAAGCCGTATCATATAACAAAACATTAATATGATCTAACATCGTCCGCAAGCAGCCATTATTGAAGATACCTAGCTCTAGGGTAGAAAATTGCTAACTAGCTTGAACTTGTCCTCCTTCTAAAGCACAATGATGTTTGTCATCATCTTATGATCTTTGTTGTTGTCTTTACTAAACTCAGAAGAGTCTCTGTTAGGCCTTGTAAAAAACGCGGATGTCATTACCATGGTCGAGATAGAACAAGGACCTTTCCCTGACTTCCATCCCATAGCTATTTGCAAGGGATCTCTCCAAGGAGGGCAGCCAAAATAGGTGAAGTCTGCTTCATTGAGGACAACAACCCTAAAGCCCTTCGATTTGTCTAAATATACGAGGGTGACCTAAAATGATCCCCGATGAAGAATTTCTTTGATCACATGGTACAAGAAGATACTGCTTGCGCTGGTGAGAGCAAAATTATAAGAAAATAATAATTAGCTAGACATTTTCTAGTTAAAAAGATCTTGATTGTACTTGGTTGTAGACACACCTGGGCATGTGTTATCAATTTGTTGTATTCACATTAACAAAATAAACTACATCTTGATAAAAAGATTAGACTAAACACAAGCATCAGAATCCTCATGATCTATTTCATCCGACAACAATAAAGAACAAACTGATCATGATGAAGATCCCTCCAACCTATTATCCATAGAGTCACACACGGCACCCGCACTGTCACCGTGATCACAACGGTGCTCCAAAATTGTACTAAATAACACCACTTGAGAAACATCATATCCATTACATAAAGGGAAACATCATGTATTCAACTATACTAACAAAGCTCATGATGACAATCAAGATCACATCACGGGAGAGAGACATAACCACCTAGCTACGTGTACAAGCCTCAACCCCTATGAGGGACTACTCCCTCCTCATCACGGGAAGCAGCAATGTCAGTGAAGATGGCTCCGGTGGTCGATCCCCGTCCCGCAAGGTGTCGGAACAGGAACTTCTGTCCCCCGAATTAGGGTTTTCGCTCTCGGCGCGCTTCGAGTTTCTGGGAAAATCGTTCGGGGGTTACGGTTTTTTCGTCGGGATGAATTTATAGTGTCGGAGGGGGCCGAGGCGGCGCCCGTGGGGCAGGGGCTGGTCGCACCCATGGTTCCCCTTCAGGCCGTGGCCAGGGGCCGCCCCTGGCCCCTCGGTGGCCTCCTAGGCCGCCCTAGGTCACCATCTTAATTATGTTGTATAAATATCATAAATTATCGTCCAATTCCAAGTATTTTCCCTTAAGAGATTTTCTGAAACAAAAACAAGAGAAAAACATGACTTGGCACTGGGCATCTTGTTAATAGGTTAGTTCAATAAAATGCCTCAAAATTGTGAACAATGATGATCAAAACATATAATAATGATATGAAACAAGCATGGAACAATAAAAATTTATTGATACGTTTGACACGTATCATGGGTCAATAGGTCCACACCACCTGTGACAAGATACCAGTTGTGTGTTTCTTTTACATGCCACTATTACCCGATACCAGCGCGTGTCCATGTTAGTGCACACCATTGATATCTTGGACCTTGTCAGACCATTGGGTCCAACTATCAGTGGCGCTCCCTTTTCGCAAACACACCAAAGTAGCTATATATTTGTAGCGTGTTATATATTGTTACGCCTATAGTGGCACGTCACTAATGATGTGGAGTCTATAAGATTTACCTACTACTGATTATGTGGTGTATAGGTCTTATCAAAGTAAAGAAATAATCTAGAAGCCGAGCATAGTGAATCTATTACCTAAAATTGCATGCTAAGTATTGAAGATAAAAATCCCAGGACGAATCCAAGGTAATTCTCAAGGTTCATTGCACAAATTTGCATTGACCTTGGGTTGGATAAACAAATATTACGACCACCAATTTGTGTGGCGTCCCATGGAAATTCTTCTTTGGCCAAGCCAATCCATCACACCACCGTAATTGATTGAAGGGTCATTTATGCTATGAATAGACAGGTGGATAGATCTACCTATAGAGGTACGTACTGTCATAAAGATCTACCTGTAGGTGATGTTCCCACTCCCTTGAATTAACTAGTCGGCCTGCCGCTGCATGATCCCCGTCTTTATAGCACTGACACTGATCTAGTAGAGGTCCCAACTGTTGGCGGCATCTTCAGAGCAGAACCCCATTGTTAGCTTGATGAGACGTAGGTTTGCTGATGCATTTAATTTTACCCAGGGCCTGTGTACTCTCTGGTTTAAAAACGTAACCATGGATTCCAATTTCGGGCTGATTATCTAGTCGCCTTGGGGTGGTAATTATGGTGTCAATCTTTGTCGCTTGACACTAACGTCACCATGTGTATGTGTCGGGCATTTGCTATGCCAAAAATGGCAGCTAGTACATAGCCGGCGATTGAAACATAAGCGTGCATGATTACAGGACGACACTGCCGATACCTAACTTTCAGGTTATATTTCTAGAATGTTACAAGTCATCAAGCCGGGAGTAATGGGCATATGGAACCGAAGGGTCATATTTTTTTATAATTTTTGGGAGAGGCCTTTTCTGCTTCAAGTCTCTCCAGGGGTCATTTTCTGCAAAAAATAATACTCTAAATGTAGGGGTACTGTCGAAGAGGTCCCTGTTTGTCTACGGGGTAGGATCTGCTCTGAATTAGCAAGTTATCGTTAAGTGAAAAGAGGAGTTGTCACCATCGTAGACGAGAAGTGGGGTTCCCGATGAATTTACTTTATCTTATGGCGCTCGTCATAATGAATTCTAAGTTTCTAACTCGAGGTCGGTCGCCTAGTCGCTTGATGGTTCATATTATCACAACCATCTTGGTCGTTCGAAACTTACACCACCATGTGTACGGGCCATAGCACTTGCTATGCCAAATTGCAAGCTAGTACATTACCCAGCGATTTAAGTACGACACAACCGGGCCCTAAATTTTTTGGATATACTGGAAGAATATTTAATGTCATGGGGTCAGGAGTAATGGGTCTGCTAATGCACTTTAATGTCATTATTCATGCATTGTCGGGTATGAGGACCATCGATGGAGCCAGCCAGTCATTGATGATCCTGGCTAGAAGCTAGCAAGACCACGGTCTCGCCATACAAATGCCCCAGAGAAGAAACCGTCGAAACTATCACCGAGGAAAAAATCCCATAGATCCAAGATATTAACCTCCGGCAAAGCTCACATGACTTATGTCGGCAACGGAGCCCGCATTAGCTTATCCCTGGCCGACACATACTTCCAGGGTCGACGTGCCATAGGTGATGACATTTTGGTAAGAAAAGTAACCATCCGCCAAGGTTATTACCGACGGCGGCTTAGCGTCGTACAGTGCTGTAGGGTATGTTGCATGTTTGTATGCCCATGTATCTTAACTTAAATTTTAAATTTGTATACAAGAATCAGGATTTCTTCATCAGAGATTCAAGCACGTGTGACGACTAATTTTCAAATGTGTGTTGTTTATCGTGGTTACATAAATAGTACCAAAACAACATGCTCGCTAGAATTACATTAAAAAAAAGTGAACCGTAATATTGTGAAAACATTGTAGTTTCACCATATTGACTAAAACAAACATAAAGTGATAGATGAGGCATAATTGAATTCTTAAATAACCGAATCCCAAATGAACAAAGGAATTATAAGTGCACATCTTTTGTTGTACTTTATAGCATAAGCCCGTATTGTATAAAAACATCTAGCTAGCTGACAAGCCCACCATGACGAGAGAATCCATCTAGCTGCAAGCTACAGTGGTTCGACTCGTATGAGAGTTGAAGTCAACCAACCAGCTTCCTCCATATAGCTTGCTTATCATGAAAAGTAACATCGTTGTCGGCCACGCTAGCAGTTGGACAAACTGGAACAAGGATTTTAGTGCCGGCAAAGCCGTAATGAATTAATTCGGCTCCGTGTACTTTAGCGCCGAGCCGAGTGGCCCTATTTGGTTAAAGAATTGGGGAGCTCCAATTTTACATCAAATCTCATCAAAAGGCCATTTCTGACAAATAAAATACACTACCTGTAGGGTCACTAGTAGAAAACAGGTTATGGGTAAGGTGCTTACCTGTGGCGCACCAGCCTGCCGTGCGCCACTGGTAACTTACCTGTGGCACATCTGGCAAGGTGTGCCACTGGTAAGATACTTACTTGTGGCGCACCAACGACCAGTGCGCCACATATATGAGGTGTCCATACTGGCCGGGTTGCTGGGCCCTTACCAGTGGCGCATGGGTGATGTGAACTAGGGTTCCCGATCTTTCGATGAGAGAAGATAACTATGATTTTTGTAGGATTTGACTCTCACGATTCGGCTACCAACCGTACAGGGAGAACCGTACACGACTGATTTTCACGCAGCAATCGTTGAACTAACTCCTTGATGATATCAACCGAGCCAACGGCACGATCAACCTGTCCACGAAGGACTTTTCCTGCGTGCAAATCAAGAACAAGCAAGAAAACAATAGCGTAAGCAATCTGAAATTGCGGATATGCTAGATGAACAATAATCTTAAAGAGATGAAAATTTAGGTTCCGGTAGGATGTCTGGACGGTCGCACTAGCCGCTACGAGCGTAGACAAATAAAAGTAGCAAAGAGGCTAAACTTTCTCTAAACAAAACCTAATCAAAACCCTAAAAAGCTAGCTAGTTATTGGAGACGTCGAGTCGGTCGCCGCCAGGTTCCTTGGCTGTTACGAAGCTGTCTTGGATACGAAGCTGTTTGGCCTTCTCGTGTAATCGTGACGCCTGGTAGAGTGTACAAACCCATGGCACGAATTGCTCCTGGACCTGGGGCCCACTCCCTTGGTCTTGTACGTACATGTCTTTTGCATGGACGTTGGGCTTCCTTTTCTACTTCCACGTTCCACCATTCTCCAATTTCTTTATTCCTGAGTACAAGTAAATGATTGCATGAAAGTATGATCATATTCTTATCAGTTAAATTATATGTATTAAGAAACGAAAATACCTGGCAAATTAATTGATGTGTAGTAGGTGTACTTGCGGGTGTATCAGCATAAGTGATGTCCACATCATCCTCCCGTTCTTGAAAACAAAGCCGTCCTCGGCTTTTCATATTCTGAAATTCATCAACCCAAGGAAACAAGGCAACGCCAAACAAACCACAGTATTTGCAAATATAAGTGACGCACGTTTTATGAGAAACTACTACCAGCCATGCACCAAAGCTAATATAGGAAATAATATTGCTATCATGCATGCAATCCAGGTCGGGTTGATCAGTAGGTACATGCGCATCATCTGGCACATGTAAATCATGAATTGGTGAATTAAAAACAAGCAGCGCATGCACATCATCCACTTTAACGTTTTCAAAAGCAACTTTCTCATTGTTTACTATTTCAGCTGGAGTCATAGGTAATAAACTAATAGTTTTTCCTTCAAATATGAGAGTATATGAATTTGTTCTACCATGATGGACAACACTATCATACTGCCAAGGTCGACCCAACAGTAAGGAACATGCTTACATAGGTACGACATCGCAATCAATAGAATCATGATACAAACCAAGTTTAAAATGCACTCTGACGCGACGTGTTACCTTCAACTTACCACATTCGTTGAGCCATTGGATGTAATATGGACGGGGGTGTCGTGTAGTGGTGAGACACAACTTTTCCACCATCTCTATACTTGCCAAATTATTGCAGCTTCCCCCATCAATGATTACACGAACTGAATGTTCTTTGACAACAAATTTGGTTTGAAAAAGATTATGGCGTTGATGCAATTCAGTACGTCCCTCCTGTGCGCTAAGGACTCTCATGGTGATAAGGCTTGGGTATTTATCTGCCATATACGCATCACAATGTATTTCCTCCGGATCATCCGGGTCACCTGCAGGATTAGTGGACAACATAGCATGTGTATCTTCATCCAAATCACTAGCAGAAGAGTACTCGCCATTTTCCCGCACAATTAGAACTCTCTTATTTGGGCATTCCTTTTTAATGTGACCACGCCCTCCGCAACCATGGCATAATACATCCCTTGTGCGTCCGTGGAGGCGGTCGAATAAGAACTCTTTGCCGGTTCTGGAGAAGCCTCTGACACTTGTGCCAATGATTTTGTGATTGAACGTGCACCGTTGTTGGAGATGGCCGGTGTAGACTCACGAGCTGATGGGACAGCGGGAGTGTGTGTCCATGATGTGCTACGACCTGTAAAAAATTTCCTCGTCCCTTGTTTTGTCGTCCCTGCACTTGCCTTTCAGCTTTACAAGCACAACAAAATGGAACAAACGAGTGATAGAATTGTGATCCTTATAATCCAATATATCTTGTATTTCACGATTCAAACCACCTAAAAATCTAGCCATCATAGCATCTTCAGTTTCAACTAATCCACAACGCATTAAACCAGTTTGCAGTTCTTGATAATAATCCTCTACAGTTTTATTGTCTTGTTTTAAACGTCAATTCATTTAGTTTATCACGAGCATAATATAAAGGAACAAAACGTTGTCGCTTAGCCCGTTTTAATGTATCCCAAGTAGTAGGTATGTTATTCTCATTAGCACGACAATACTCACTCCACCAAATAGAAGCAAAATTTGTAAACTCGCTAGTAGCAGTTTTAACTCTTTGATTTTCAGGAATATCATGACATGCAAATTTTTGTTCAACTGAAAGTTCCCAATCAAGGTAATCATCAGGATTATATTTACCATTAAAAGCAGGGATTGTTAACTTAATTTTAGCATTAGAGTTGTCAATGCCTCGAACCTCATGTCGGTGTTGATCTCTTCCCATACCTTGACGGTTGAAGCGCAATTGTCGATGAGCACGGTTGTTATTATGGTTAACGTGATGGTCATCCTCGGTGTCGCCGGCGTAATCCTCGTAGTTGTCTCCTTGTTCATCATGGTTACCACCGGCCACGGCGGTAGCAGGGTGTCGTGGATCACCAAAAGCCACACGCTGAGCTCGTGAAGCAGTGGGACCACCGGTGGAGTTCCGAGTAGCAGCTGTGTTGTCGACGGGAGGTGCAGCTCGCAACTCGTCAAGGCGTGTCAAGATATCTTGGAGGTGTGTGTTTGAAGCAGCTTGGGCGTCCTCAATGGCCTTGAGTCTCTCTTCAGTCGCGATCTGGGCACCCTCGAGTTGAGCAAGGCGCTCGTTGGTGACCTTCACGTCCTCGGTGAGTCCCGCAAGTGTAAGCTCATCCCCTGACATGGTTAGCACAAAGAGAAAAATACCACAATAGTACAATCCCTCTCAACTACTAGGATGTGGTGGGAAAAACTCACAAAATCAGGCTTACTATCAATTCTTACTCGTACTTACCAATGACACAGGTGGCAATCGACACGCTGGTGTTGGCTTCAAACTATCAATTGAGATTGGATGGAGCGATAACCAGGAAACAGTAATGTCGGAACCTGTAAACTGATTGGTAGAAAAATGTAGCTTGGGATGGTTTCTCAACTCACAATATAGTGGCACAATTTAGCAAAAAGCAATGCAAGCTGAATGATTGTTCAAACTCCTAACTAGTGCTGGCAGTCGACTAGAAAGAGATAAAACAATCTAAACCAGATACTGAATCAAATGAGTCGGAAAGTGAAATAAAAAAAATTATAGCTCTAACCAGCTAGATATAAGCGAGGAACAAATATGATGGCAAGAAGCTCGAATATATGTGTGAAGAGCAAGTACGTCGCGATTCAGCGGAAAATAATTATGTCCAGTAAAACACTCGCGGCAGCAAAGCAATAACAAGATGCTAGCCGGCCTGTTTACAATCTGTCTCTTTTTTTCACACTTTTTTTTACTCTTTTTTTTTTTGCTCTTGTTTTTTCACACTTATTTTTTTTTACTCTTTTTTTAAGGCCGGTTACTAGCAAACAACGCGTACAGAAGCTAGGCTAACACACAGGAAACAAAATTGCTGAAACGTGTTGTGTGCGTGTGCGAGTAGGTAACGTACGTGCTGTAGTTTGCTAGTGGACACACGATCGATCAAAGAAAATACACACAGGAAGGCAGAGGAACGAGAAGCAAAACGCGCGAGGATAGAGCGATGCAGCGGCGGACGTGGTGTACGCGGACAGCGCGCTCGCAAGAGATGGAACTGCGGCGGCGGCGGAAAAAAAATTGGGATTTTTTTTTTAGTGGCGGCGGCGGAAAATTTAGATGGAAAAACAAGATTGATCTAGTAGATGATTNTTTTTTTTTTCAGGCCGGTTACTAGCAGAAGAGTCCTGCACAAGCTTTTACGAGGAGAGAAAGAAAAACAGAACTCTGCAACCTGATCGTATTGCAAACTAGAGCTAGCTATGGCTGGCCAACTAGGCACACCTTACGTACGTGAGATTGATCAAAGAAAAACCACACGACGGTAGAGACGGGTAGAGGCACACGCGAAGCAAGACGCACTTGGCTGACGGTGGACAGAACGGTGCAAAACCGATGCAGCGGCGGGAGTCGTGTATGTGGATGGCGTGCTCGCGGTCGACGGAAGCTCGACGACAAGATCGCGATCGAAGCAACGAGATTGTTTTTTTTTTTTTTTTTTTTTTTTTCAGATGATTACGGGCGGCGGAAAATTTAGGTGGATAAAATAAGATTGATCTAGTAGATGATTCTAGTCCAAACTAATCTAAACCAGCACTAGATCTAGGATGAATGCAACCAAAAACTCAACGATGCAAATACTAGATGCAAAAATTGCTGCGGCTAAAAAGGTAGGTGAAAGGATGAACTAATCTACTATTATTTTTGGCTTTTTGGTGGACTGTAGGTAATGAAAACAGATCTAATCTAGTAAAAACTGTAAATCTCTCACCGATCAACTGTAGCTCTGATACCACTTGATGTGAACTGGGGTCCCGATCTTTCGATGAGAGAGGATAACTACGATTTCTGGAGGACTTGACTCTCACGATTCGGCTACCAACCGTACAGGGAAAACCGTACACGACTGATATCCACGGCAATCGCTGAACCAACTCCAAGATGTTATCAACCGAGCCAACGGCGCGATCAACCTGTCCACGAAGGACTTTTCCTGCATGCAAATCGAAGAACAAGCAAGAAAATAATAGCGTAAGCAATCTGAAATTGCGGATATGCTAGATGAAAAATAATCTCAAAGAGATGAAAGTTGAGGTTCCGATAGGATGTCTGGACGGTCGCACTAGCCGCTACGAGCGTAGACAAATCAAAGTAGCAATAGCTAAACTTCTCTCTAAACAAAACCTAAGTAAAAACCCTAGATTGAAGTCTCTATTTATTGGCGGCCGGCCGGCCGGAAACGCTTCAGACGCGTACACGTATTGGCCTTGGGCTGCCTCCTTGTTTTCACGTTGAATTGGGCCTGGTACATGCGTGGCTTGCATGGCTTGGGCCCCACCCACATGCATGATTGCACTTCACGTTGATGATCTTCATGGATGGCATGATATCCTGGTTGTCCTCTTGCTTGTACTTGCTCACATACATCTCCAACCCAAATACGGTATATGTACGTATCCGAGACATCCATGTCCTCATCACGCTCGTCGAGGCTCTTCGCGGTTTCTTCAAGCTTGTTGAGGAATCGCTCGAAGAAGAACGCGTACCCGGCCTCATCGTCGTTCCCCTCGGCGGCGAGGGGAGGGACCATGGACCCAAATGATGGGGTCGCAGCATGGAAAACAAAAAAATTTCCTACGTGCAAGCGGAATAAACCCCAAGGATCAAGATCTACGAGATGAAGATAGCGAAGGTGAGATCCAATCTCTTACCCTTGAAGATCAACAAACGCGTTTTGTCGGTGCAGGGGTTGGCTAGTCGATCCCCGGAACTGGACTCGTCTAGTCGCGAGGAGATGTATTATCCTCGAGATCCAATCCGGTGAAGTGCAGCAACGGGCAGCACCTCCGCGGCGTCCACACGTACAGCTCGATGAAGACGTCGACTCCTTGATCCCGCAAGCGAGAAGACGTGGCCTTGATGATCTCAGCAACACGACGGTAGTGCCGGTGATGATGACGATCTCCGCGAGCAGGGCTTCGCCAAGCCAAGCAAGAGGAGAGGGAGAGGAGGAGGTGGCGCAGCCCCTAGGGCTAGGGGGTGCGGCAGCCTTTGGTGGAGGTGAGGCGGCGGCAGCCCTCCGGGGAAGGAGGGGTGCGGCTAGGGTTAGAGGGGGAGAGGGGGGTGCGGCTTGGGGCAGCCTCCAAGGGTGTGTTGCGCCCCCCCTCCCCTCCTTATATAGGAGGCCGGCTAGGTCAGGGCAGGGGGCCGGCCGGCCCCCCTTTTGCTTGCCCCCCAAGTTGGAGTCCATCTAGGACTCCTCCTTGGGCCCCTTTCCTAAAGGGGTGGAGGGCCCAACTCCTAGTCCAACTAGGAGTGGGACTCCCCTCCTTTTTCCTTAGCCGCACCAGCCCATGTGGGCCTTAGGTGGTGCGCCCCACCTAGATGGTGGCAGCACCCCTTTGGTCCATGTGGGCCCCATACAAAATATGCGTTCCCACTTCTAGACCCTTCTAGAACATTCCGGAACCTTCCGGTACCCTATAAATAATTTCCAGAACTTTTCGAAACCTCCGGAAACCACTTTCCATATATGAATCTTATTCTCCGGACTCCTCCGGAACTCCTCGTGATGTCCGGGATCCCATCCAAGACTCCGAATCACCATTCGTTCACTTCATCATTTAATTCATCGCAAAACCTAATTTCATCGGAACGTTAAGTGTGTGACCCTACGGGTTCGAGAATGCATAGACATGATCATATCAATAATTAATAGCGGGACCGGGATGCCCATATTAATTCCTATACACTCAACGAAAACCTTTTCTCGATTGAACCACGATGCCGGAGATTCAATTAATCTCATATATGATTCCCTTTGTCTCACGATATTTTACTTGCCCGAGATATAATCGTTGACATCCCCATGTCTAGTTTAATCTCGTTACCGGCAAGTTCTCTCTACTCGTCCATAATATAGGATCCCGGTGATTACAACCTAATCACATGTCTGCAGACTTTTGATGCTATATTACCGAGAAGGCCTGGAGATATCTTCTCCGTCACATGGAGGGACAAATTCCACTCTCGATTCATATCACCCAACAACCCACCATCGAGTATACCTGAAAGCCACCTTTATAATCACCCAGTTACGAAGTGACGTTTGATGTCCACAAAGTATTCCTCCGGTGAACGGGAGTGATATAATCTCATGGTCTAAGGAAACTATATTTGGCATATTAAAGTGTTGACAACAAAACTTTTGTGACACGATTAATTGCAACTCTTTATTTGGGTCATGTCCATCACACCATTACTCCTAATGATATGACTCCGCTATCAAGTGACTATAACAAGTCCATAGTTAGGAAACTCTAACTATCTCTCGATCAACGAACTAGTCCTGTAGAGGCTCACTAGGGACTCCGGGTGTTTATATTCCACACATGTATTATGTTTCCATTTAATACAATTATAGCATGGATAATAAACTATTATCATAAACTTGAATATGCTTAATAAACCATTTTATTATTGCCTCTAGGGCATATACCAACAGTCTCCCACTTGCACTAGAGTCAATAATCTAGTTTACATTTCCTCGATCCAACACCCATGAAGTCTCACTCATGAAGTCTCAGTGCTGATCATGTTTGCTTGTGGAAGAGGTTCTGTCCGTGCTCTGTACTTTACAGCTCTTTATGTCCTTTGCAAAAATTTGTAACTGTCACCTAATTTGACATTACTTTATCATCTCATGATAAACTTCCTATCATCCCATGATAAAACCATTATCATATAATGTATATAATATGTTTGGTTATAGAGTGAGATATTCATATCCTTTCATGCCCATATGTATGATTAGTCAAATGGACTTTCTCATAACATATGCATCTGGAACTCACTCAATCTTGAAACAACTTTCTCAAACCAAAATATTATATCTTATTTTAATCCTTGAATTAATCATATACTCCTATATGTTGTAGACTTAACAAATCAACAGTGAACCTTGTCACTTTGATATTTCCGATCATGCTTTCGCTGCGCTGCTTTGACTCTAAAAGATCTCCAATTTAGTCTGGCTTTATGACTTCAACCAAGTCTACCATTTTCTAAATTCATCTCTATTCCCTGAAAAATGACTCCTCATTCATCATGTTCTTACAATTAAGAACTTGGGTCATATATCGTCATATACAAACACATGGTTCTTATATGTTGAGACCTATGAACAATTCATATTGAATTCCAACATATCCTCCAACCATCAATTTTGTACTGAGTTCTCTAACTCAATGCTTCACCTATATGCCACAATGAGACGAACCGTTCTTCTCTTGTTTCCATTTTGAACTCCTTCAAAACTTGTATAGGTAAAACACCCTGACTTTGATATTTATCAAATTTATCTATCCTCCATAGATACATTCATCCACATGAATATTTGACGTTCAAACTAACTTCATAAGTTATGCATTGGTCCATGACAACGTTTACAACTTTTACGAAATCTCCATTTCATTCAAACACGATGTTGTAAACTCCCACTCAAATATACCTCATACACATATTAAATTGTGAAAACACTGTGGCTCCCACTCAGAAATATGTTATCTTTATATTTGACCATGATTAACTAGTTCCCACTCAAACATATGTCACCACATATTTTGATTATGGAAATTAATTTCTGCTCTAACTTAATATATGTCACCACATATCTTAATTAGATCTCACTCAGTTTCTTATGCACTTTCTCGACACTTTGGACTCCTCCAAAACTCTTAACTCTTAAGATTCGAGAACTCATATACGAAACGCCAGCACCTTGCTAGCTCTAAGTTTTATTTATTCCACGCAAACTCTTTTGCAAAATAAATATGTGAAACATTCTTTTCACAAAATCAAGTAACGATTACTTTATGATTTAAACTTAAAGTAGAATGACTCTTAGTCACTTTCGTATTTAAAGTTTCTATTTCTTCTTTTGTAGTTTTGTAGGTATGTCTTGTTTCCAAACACGACAAGTAAATCATGAATATTATTTTGCAACCTTTGACAAAATTCATATTCTTGAAACCTACATCTCTTTAGACAAGCTAAACCATAATTCAATGATCACCATCATTAAAACCTTTTATGTGTCAAGTTTTAACCAACATAGCACTTTACACATGTGCCACTTGATACATAAACATGAAAGGTTTAAACTTTCTAAATTCATTCCAACAATTCTTTTATCCATGAAACTATTTCACGATAAAACCACTAAAAACATAACACAACCAAACACATTGGTTTGTCCCTTTTAGTCTCACATTGTGGAATCTCTATTCATAATCTCATATGAACATTCTACAAAACTTCATTTGCTATGGCTTTTAATTATCTCATAATTATTGAAACCACTATTTCACATAACTCATATGCGAAATGCAAATCATTAAATAGATCCTTTATTTAAAACAGAGTGTTATCAAAATAAATCTAAATGATACTAATGAAACCTTAAAACCAAAAACCCTTCTTTATGACCACATAATATCAAATATAATGTGACTACAATACTTTAGGTTTATCAAAACACCTTTTGAATAATCTCTAAATATTGTAATTTGTGATAACACTTGTCACAAGTCTCCATACTAAACAATAACTCAAATATTTTGTCTCTTTTGATCAAATCGAAAAGACTCAATTATCTTGTTAACTTAATATCCTCTACTTCCATGATCTTATCATGACATGAATAAATACTCCTATTTACTCATCCATGATAAAATAATGATGTCTTTTATTCACTGAAAAATACAACCAACACTTGTGTTTATTTTCAGCAACTCATGGCATTTTCAGAAAATGGCATTTTTAACCACACTACTTAGTGATGCGCATCAAGATGCTCTTCAGCACTAATAGTATAATTAAAACAAATCTCATCATTAAGTATTGGATATTTTAGCATGTCTTTATTTTATAAGTGTTTAACTAATTATCGTTTAAATCTAGCAAAGGACAATAATCTCATAATCGAAACGTGATCTCCAAAAAGGATTACTCATGAAAACAGAACAACCACTTGTCTTTAACATGAATGACCGTCTCACAAACCGAGACACACTAATTTAAGATCACACTTAATTCGATTACAAAACTCATTCAAATCCTCTAATTTAAAACGATAAATGTAGAAGTAGAACATCGCCAGCATCAACTCCTTGATTGCCATCTTCCCACGAAATTCACTCAGTCCCTCCATGCACTTCTCAAACGGCAGGCCCTGTTTTCACAAAACAGCACAAGTATCAAATACTTAGCTCACCACAAGTGTAAATGGGACATTTAAACATTTATAACTAGTATATCAAAATATACCTTCTGTGTTGACTACTTCTCCTGCTATGGGTTCCACTTTAACTTGACGCAGCTGGGAAATAAACTCACAGAAAGTGATCGAATCCCTTCCCATGATATAGTTCCTGACATAATCCTTATAGCTGGGGGGAAGCGAGCGCAGCACCCCATCTATTGCCATCTCGTCAGTTATTTCATGGTTCCAAACATCCACCATAGTATAATACAGCCGGTGCATCTTACTTAGGTGTTGTTCCAAGCAAGTGTTTTCTTCCATCTTAGTTGAAAGAAAATCATCCAAGCATTCAAACCTTGCAACTCTAACTTGTGCTATGAACCTTCGTTTCAGCTCATCGACAATCTCCATTGCGCTCAAGTTTCCAAATTGTCTACCAAGGTTAGAATCCATGAAGGTGCATATCAGCCACTCGACTCTCAAGTAGGTGGTCTTTTGATCGTACCACTCCATATACCCTTCATAGTCAACAGTAACATCAGGGCGTTTTTCTAAAGGTTCATCTATCACGTAGAGCTCGTCATTGGCGAACAGGGCTTCTCTCAGACGCATGTACCATTCAACAAAGTTTGACCCATCGAGACGCAGCTCCTCAGCAAGAAACATACTACTGTAGTCGCCCATGATCTACAAGGATTTTGCAAAGACATCTTTAGGACACTTTGTTTATGACAATTTTAGTTCAACTTAATCAAATTAATGAACTCCCACTAAACTCAACATCTCTCCGGTTGTTTAGTGACACACGATCCAAATCCACTACACCACCACCGATCATCACGTGAGATGATGTAGCTTCAATGGTGAACAACTCAGTGTTGATCATATCATTTATATGACTCGTGTTTAACCTTTCGGTTCCGTGTTCCCGAGGCCATGTCTGTACATGCTAGGCTCGTCAAGACAACCGTAGTATATCCGCATGTGCAAACTGGCTTGCACCCATTGTATGTGAACGTTGAATCTGTCACACCCGATCATCACGTGATGCTTCGAAACGACGAACTTTCGCAACGGCGCATACTAGGGGAGAACACTTAATTATCTTGATATTAACATGAGAGATCACCTTATCATGCTACCGTCGCGATTACATCTAAGCATAACAATAAGGTGCATAAAAGGGATTAACATCACATGCAATTCATAATTGTGATCTGATATGGCCTTTCTTCATATGCTCTTAGATCTCCATCTTCGAAGCACCGGCAAGATCTCCATCTCCGGCATGATCTCCATCATCTTGGCGCCATCACCATGGTTGTCCACCAACTATTGCAACTACAACTAATGCTACTCTTAGCAATAAAGTAAAGCAATTACATGGTGATTCATTGACACGCATGTCACATAAAATAATAGACAACCATATGGCTCCTGCCAGTTGCCGTACTCGCCGACATGCAAGTCGCGAAATATTACAAACATGATCATTGCATACATTATCACAAATCACATTGGCCATATCACATCACTTGACCCCCTCTACAAAAACAAGTTAGACGTCCTCTACTTTGTTTATGCAAATTTTACGTGGCTTGGGTCAACGAGACAGAACCGTTCTAATCTACGCAAAACCACAACGGTGATATAATAGTCGCTTATTTACTCATCCTTTTGAAAGGCCTTCCAGTGAAAATTGCATCCTCAGTAAAGCAAGAGAAACAGACACCCGCCAGCCACTTATGCAAAACAAGTTGCATGTCAGTCGTGGAACCGGTCTCTCGTGCGTGGACGAGTAAGGTTGGTCCGGGCCGCTTCAATCTCACAATACCGCAAAGATGCAAAGTGCACGCGAGAAGGTAGCAACATAAAATATCAACGCCCACAACTACTTGTGTTCTAATCGCACCAACATCTACGAATAGATCTAGGCTCTGATACCATTGATGGGGTCGCAGCATGGAAAACAAAAAATTTTCCTACGCAGCAAGCGGAATAAACCCCAAGGATCTAGATCTACGAGATGAAGATAGCGAAGGTGAGATCCAATCTCTTACCCTTGAAGATCAACAAACGCGTTTTGTCGGTGCAGGGGTTGGCTAGTCGATCCCCGCAACTGGACTCGTCTAGTCGCGAGGAGATGTATTATCCTCGAGATCCAATCCGGTGAAGTGCAGCAACGGGCAGCACCTCCGCGGCGTCCACATGTACAGCTCGATGAAGACGTCGACTCCTTGATCCCGCAAGCGAGAAGACGTGGCCTTGATGATCTCAGCAGCACGACGGTAGTGCCGGTGATGATGACGATCTCCGCGAGCAGGGCTTCGCCAAGCCAAGCAAGAGGAGAGGGAGAGGAGGAGGTGGCGCAGCCCCTAGGGCTAGGGGGTGCGGCAGCCTTTGGTGGAGGGGAGGCGGCGGCAGCCCTCCGGGGAAGGAGGGGTGCGGCTAGGGTTAGATGGGAGAGAGAGGGGGGTGCGGCTTGGGGCAGCCTCCAAGGGTGTGTTGCGCCCCCCCTCCCCTCCTTATATAGGAGGCCGGCTAGGTTAGGGCAGGGGGCCGGCCGGCCCCCCTTTGCTTGCCCCCCAAGTTGGAGTCCATCTAGGACTCCTCCTTGGGCCCCCTTTCCTAAAGGGGTGGAGGGCCCAACTCCTAGTCCAACTAGGAGTGGGACTCCCCTCCTTTTTCCCTTAGCCGCACCAGCCCATGTGGGCCTTAGGTGGTGCGCCCCACCTAGATGGTGGCAGCACCCCTTTGGTCCATGTGGGCCCCATACAAAATATGCGGTCCCACTTCTAGACCCTTCTAGAACATTTCGGAACCTTCCGGTACCCTATAAATAATTTCCAGAACTTTTCCGAAACCTCCGGAAACCACTTTCCATATATGAATCTTATTCTCCGGACTCCTCCGGAACTCCTCGTGATGTCCGGGATCCCATCCGAGACTCCGAATCACCATTCGTTCACTTCATCATTTAATTCATCGCAAAACCTAATTTCATCGGAACGTTAAGTGTGTGACCCTACGGGTTCGAGAATGCATAGACATGATCATATCAATAATTAATAGCGGGACCGGGATGCCCATATTAATTCCTATACACTCAACGAAAACCTTTTCTCGATTGAACCACGATGCCGGAGATTCAATTAATCTCATATATGATTCCCTTTGTCTCACGATATTTTACTTGCCCGAGATATAATCGTTGACATCCCCATGTCTAGTTTAATCTCGTTACCGGCAAGTTCTCTCTACTCGTCCATAATATAGGATCCCGGTGATTACAACCTAATCACATGTCTGCAGACTTTTGATGCTATATTACCGAGAAGGCCTGGAGATATCTTCTCCGTCACATGGAGGGACAAATTCCACTCTCGATTCATATCACCCAACAACCCACCATCAGTTATACCTGAAAGCCACCTTTATAATCACCCAGTTACGAAGTGACGTTTGATGTCCACAAAGTATTCCTCCGGTGAACGGGAGTGATATAATCTCATGGTCTAAGGAAACTATATTTGGCATATTAAAAGTGTTGACAACAAAACTTTTGTGACACGATTAATTGCAACTCTTTATTTGGGTCATGTCCATCACACCATTACTCCTAATGATATGACTCCGCTATCAAGTGACTATAACAAGTCCATAGTTAGGAAACTCTAACTATCTCTCGATCAACGAACTACTCCTGTAGAGGCTCACTAGGGACTCCGGGTGTTTATATTCCACACATGTATTATGTTTCCATTTAATACAATTATAGCATGGATAATAAACTATTATCATAAACTTGAATATGCTTAATAAACCATTTTATTATTGCCTCTAGGGCATATTCCCAACACCAAAGCGGTTTCCAACGGTATGCGCGCGGGCCACCAGGTCTTGGAGCATGCGCTGGCGCTGGCGCAACATGGTGTGGGCGATCTGCGCAGTGCGCTGCGCCTCCTCCGCGGCGTCTGCAGCCGGCCCCACCTGCTGGTGGAGCTCGCTCAAATCCTTCTCCAGGGCGGCGATCCTCTTCTCCGCCCGGGCCTGAGCATCCCTGGAGCTCTGAAGGCAGGAGGTCAGCCGTTTCTCCGCCTTCTCGAGCCCCTCGATGTAGTACCGGAGCTCATTGCGCTTCGTCGTGAAGCGCTCCTCCTGCTTCCTGGCCTTCTCGTCGTAATCCTTGGAGAGATTTTGGTGGATGAGCTTGACCTTGTCATCGGCCTCCTCCTGGATTCTCTTCTACTTCGCCGTGAAGTCGGCGTTGGCCTTCTCACGGTGCTCCGCGTAGGTGGCCTCGTCCTTGGCCACCCGACTCTCGCGGGCCAGCAATTGCTCCTCGTGGGTGGCCTGGTCCTTCTCGAGCTGCTGGACCTGCTCCTCGCACCGGCGCAGTTCTTCCTCGCGGGGGGAGAGCTCTCCCTCGCGCCGCGTGAGCTCCGCCTCGCGCGATGTCAGCTGCTTCTCGCGAGTGTCCAGCCTCTCGCGGAGCTCCTTCAAGCCGGCTTCTACGACCTTGGAGTCCGCGATGAATTTCTGCTCTGCGACCGCAATCTCATGCTGCTTGGAGGCGGTCTCCGCCTCGAGCGCCTCCCGAGCGGCGTCCAGCTGCTCCATGGTCTCCGCCGCCTCCTGCTTCACGCTGTCGCGGGTCTCTTTGGCAAAGCGCATCGCCTCTTCATGCGCCGCCTGGACCGCCGCATCCCGTTGACGGCAGCTCTCCACCCTCTCGAAGAGGAGGGCCCATGCTTCGCCAAGCCTCGCCCGCTCCTCCGCCCTGGCGAGCTCTTCCTCGGCGTACTGCGCCTCCAGCTCGTCGAGCGTTCTCCGTGCTTGACTGAAGACGGCGCTGTGGCGAGCTGTGCGTCGGCGCGGCCCCTGCAGCGCCAAGGTCCCCGCATCGCCGCGGGGTGCAGAGGCCTCGACGCTTGTCGAGCCACCCGAGGCACCTTGCCTCGGGCTCACGGCTGCTCCTGGTGCGGCCTGGGGGCTCGCGTGGTCGCCTCCTTCGTCGCCCGCGTCTGGAGCCCTCTGGGGGCTGGGCGTCCTCTCGCTCCTGGCTCCAGTGTCCATGGGCTCCAGAGGCGCCTCCTCCTCCTGCTCTTCAGAGGCAGTTTCCTCCCCTTCCGTGGTGGCCGCGCCTGCCGCGGCCTCGGGCTCGTCAGCCCCTCTTGTGGAGGCCTCTCCCTCCGGAGGTGGCTCCACGGTGGCCTCCTGGGCCTCCACCTCGTCCAACCTCTCCGAGGCTCGTGCGGCCTCGGTCGCTGCCTCGTCCTCCACAGCCTCCGGCTGTATGGGAGGAGTGGCGGCCCGCGCTGGCGATGGTGCCGCCTCTTCAACCTCCCCCTCCACGCGGTGTTCATCCGCGGGAGGAGTAGTCACTCGCTGCGGCTCGTTAGCCGCAGGCGTCTCCACGGCGGTGCTGGCAGTCTCTCCAAGCTTGCGGAGCCGTCGCCTCTTCGGCGCCGCAAGGTTGCTGAAAAGAAAGACAAACAGAAAATCCTTCAGGAGAGTATTCGAAAACAAAATACCAAAGAAAAAGAGGTACCAGGGCTTACTCGTCAGCCATCCTCCACACCCTTTTCTTCGCCTTCAGCGGCTGGGGGCTGTTCGCTCTGGCTTCCTCCCCAGGCGCTCCTGCCTCCTCGCGAGGAGCGTCCCTTGCGGCCGCGGCGTTCCTGTCGTGGGCGGCCTTGGAGCGGGGCTCGATGCGCCCTCCCTTTCTGCCGCTCTCCTCCTCCTCCACGGTGCACCGGGAGGGAGCTACGCGGAAGGCATCCTCGTCGCTGCCGGAGGAGATCACCTCGAGGTCCTCTTCAGGCGGAGCGCTCCTTGAGGAGCCGACGAGGTCTCCCGAGGGATCAGCGCTCCCCGAGGCCTCGTCCTCGCCGGGGTCCTCCGCCTCGTCAGGTTCCAGCGACTCGTCGATCTGCTCCAGCTCCGCCACCCGCGGGTTGCTGCGGGACCCGCGGTGCCCTTCGGGCACGATGCCCCATTCGTCGAATATGGGCATGCCCCTGCGGTGCTCATGCACGCTCTCTTCCTGAAAGGTGAAGAGCGGCCATGCCTCGTCACAAGCTGGGGCTGGGATGGCTGCCGTAGCGAAAAGGGTCCCCATGACCTGGTTCAGCACCTCCGGCGTGAAGCTGTCCGTGCACAGGCGCATCCGGTCTCCCCGGCCTATGTACGCCCACACCGGCTCTGAATGCCACTGGAGGGGGGCGATACGGGGCCTCGTGAAGTTCCTCGCCACCATCTGGCCGGTGAGTCCGGCGTCGCGGAGCCCATGAATGCACTCGTACACCGCGTCAAGCTTGGGGCCCTCGAAGCCCTCGCTCGCCCAGTGCGCCCACTTCCTCGGAGGCGCCACGGGTATGTCCAGGAGAGGGTTCTTCACCTTGGTGTCGACGAAGAACCACCGCTGGCGGAAGTCCTCCACCTTCTTCGTCACCTTGGTGATGGCATTCTCACCGCACCACGCGATGGGGATGTAGTTCTTGCTCCTGGCGTCGGCGATGTGGAAGGAGACGCACCCGGTCCGCTCGTTCTGTGCGGTGGACCGGAGTGCGTAGAAGCTGCGGAAGAGATCCACAGAAGGATAGATGCCGACATAGGCCTCGTAGAGGTAGGCGAAGATGGAGAGGATGAGGATGGAGTTGGGATGAAGATGGAGGAGTTAGATCTGGTACGTCTCCAAAATCCCCATGAGGAACTCAGAGAAAGGAGGAACAAGACCGGCGTAGAGAGTTTGAAGGAAGACGGGATAGTACCCCTCGGGAAGCCTGCTGCTGTCCGGCTCCATGCTGGTGGCGTCGTGCTCGTTGGTGTTTGCGGCCGCCAGGTGGCGCACCTTTTCAATCGCCCCCGAGCGGATGCGGGACTTTGGCAGCGCCGCCGTGGGTGCAGCACTCCCCGACGCCGCCGCGAGCTTGCCAGCCTGCATCGGGGCCTTGCCCTTCTGGGGGGCGGTTGCTTTCTTGGGCGCCATGGATGCGGTGGAGACGAAGACCTTGGAGGTGGAGCGCTCTGGGAAGAAGGAGATGTTTGGGGGAAGTGTGCGGCGGAGTAATGGACGAAGTGATGGGCGCCTTCAACACGCGCAGGCTTTATCGGCCAGTTACCGAGGACGTGGCGGGCCCCACCGGGTCGCCCGTTGGAGCCGAGGAGGTCGTGGCCTCGGGCGCAACCGCTGCGCCCCACGTGTCACGGCCCAGGCAGGCATCGTTGGACCCCCGACGCTACGCCTGCGTCCACGGGCTTCGGCGTGCCCATCGCGGGCCCGGGGGCTACTGTCGGCACAGTGGAAACCAGGGTACCACGGGCCGGCCTGCCAGGGCCCACAACGCTCTTCAGGAAATTTCACTAAGGACCAGGCTCTCCAAGCCTGGCGAGCCTCGCGAGGGTTTTTTCCCTTGCGAGGGACCTCTTCTCCTCGCCGAGGGATCTTCCCTTGGCGAGGGACCTCTCCTCGAGAGGGCGTCTCGTATGCTACCTGCAAATTCTGCTAAGGACCAAGCCAAAGGCTCGGCAAGGCCTCCTGCCTCGCGGGGTTACTTCCTCGCGAAGCCAGCTCTGTGTCCGCGACAGAGCGCACATGGGCTCTGCGTCCTCCGCAGAGTCACGGGCACGCCAGCGCGCGATGACGGCAGCGCCGTAGTTGCCGGTTTCATGTATAAAGCAGTCAACAACGCTGCACCAAGCAAAGGAGCCCCAAGAATTGCCACTTTGGTGATAAGGGGACCGTCTGCAGCTACGCTCCAAGGGCGACGTCACCGTGGGGCACATCCCACCTCAGCAGCGCCAGCCCACCGTCCTGGCTGGATGGTGGCTTTTCCAGCTTTGGTGACGCCGCTCCCTGCCATGGACCGCGTCCATGGACTCTACCTTTATCGTGCACCCGGCCTCCTCCTTCGTCGCCATGTGGTAGCCCTTCCCGCCAAGATATTTGGAGGAAGAGGTCCAAGACGCCTATAAAAGGAGGGGGAGCACGTTCGGGCAAAGGGTTCGCAATCTAGAGACGGTTCACAATCTTGGAGCTTAGATCAAACCCTAGATCTGAGTTCTGCGAGACTAGCGATAGCCATTGTTAGCCACCTCGAGCTCCCCAAGCTCTCTTTGTACTGTAACCTCTCCAAGTAGTGCAATACTACCAAAGCAGGACGTAGGGGTTTTACCTCTCCAAGAGGGCCCTGAACCTGGGTAATACCGTGCGTTCATCTCTGCAGTGTTGTCCCGCAGCGAGCTCGACGAGCACCGTTGCCGAGGCACGTTGAGGGTTGTTTGATTCCGTGTTCAGCCCCTTACTCGATACCTTGTGAGACACACCCAATTCCTGGGACAGATCTCCGACATTGCTGCTGTTGTTTCTGCTGCTGCTGTTGCAGCTGGGATCGCTCCGGCTCTCCTGGAGTCTTGGTCTTGGTCTTTGCGGCCTCGGTGTCCATGGAGCTGACACCGGGATCTTCAATTCGGTCGGGCACCGAGATGTTGTGTAGCGCCCCGACCCCAGAACTATACAGTGAAACGTTGTGTAACCGGTCATGCTACACAATCGAGGGTTACTGGGTTTACCAATCCCAGGCCAAAACACATTGGCAGGTGTGCTCGGAATGGATCATCGGCACACAACACCTCGATCATGCCATAAGCTCAGACATCGCTTTCACGTATAGTTAAGAGACCGAGACTTGTGGAACAACTGGCGCATCACAGACTCTACGACACAAAGATATCATAGTTCAACTCATATAATTGAGAAAGATAGCAAATGACACATCAGAGGTCACTGACCCATCATTACAACAAGCGGAAGCAAATAAGGTTGTCTAAACAACAAGATCCAAATTATGGCCTAAGAGGACTACAATAACATATCCCGGCCAGTCTGTTCCGTGAAGTCCCAAGCTGCCACCTGGGAACCCCAGACTATTCATCGAAGTCAATGTAAAACCCACCTTCTAGTTCGGTGGCGTCCTCCTCTTAAACAAATAATAATCAACAAAGCAAGGCTGAGTACGACGTACTCGCAAGAATTAGTAGGGCGATATAGGCCCGATGCTGACGGGGGCTCTAATGCTGCATAAGGTAGCTAATTTTGCATAAAGCTAGTTTTCCTTTTAAAGACATAAAGACCCAGTGCATCGTCTACTCAGAAGGTTTTCCAAAATGGGATAAGAGAGTAAACTTTCATCTTTGGTTCTCAACGAACCATTTGTAACCAGAAGCATCTCATCTCCACCAAGGCACTCCCTCGAATCACCCTCGAGGAAATGAACCTTTTATCACACGTTGGATTTCAACCTCTAGCTGCCAAATTTATTAGTTAGGTTCAGGTTCTCTATTAGCTAATCCGCCTTTCCCAAAAGTTGTCCATAACCGTGGACACGGCTTTTCGAAAAGATTAAACCCTGCAGGGGTGTACTGTTTTTACCATTGGTACCGTCCGACCCCTTGCCTGTACAATTAGCTCTCTTCATGGGAAAGCCGGCAGGGCAGGCGCAGTTAAACCTTTACAAAGCATGAGACTATCCAAGGGTCATCGTGACGACAGGACAAGTTCAGCTCCTATTTCAACACCCTGCCCCATCGCCACTCCTATCAACACCATCCTCATCACATCTTCATCATCGTCATCATCATCACCGGCCACACACTCGCAAATGGAAAGCGCAAACTAGAGGACCCTTGGATACGCCCGCACTAATTATTCGGTTACTAAGGAGCCCATACTCCCACCTTTGGAAGCACGCTCGGTTCTTGGTTCTAGCTAAAAGGACTCTCAGCCTAGGCGACAAGAATGAGGCAAAACACCATCCCCGATGGCAACTCATCCAAGCCTTTTAGCAAATTAATTATCCACCACAAATAACCATCATGTCCGAACATTCCACCACCATTCATAATAATGGAATTAAATCACCGGACAAAAATATATTATTCGACTAAGCATGGCTAAGCATAGCTAAGCATATATAACATCAATTATATCTTTGTCTCCGGCCAACACATCAAACCTAGGGTTTATAGGAGGGGAAGCATGTGATGGTTCAGGGGATAAACATGCAATCATAGGATACTCTATGTCTTGATCAAAGGTGACATTTGAATCGCATGCAATATTATGGGGGATAAAATAAGTTTATAAAACATTGGATGCTAGATGCCAAGAAGGTTAGGTTAGTTCTTGACTTGTTGGTAGTACTGGTCGCGCTGGTTGTCGAGGTATTGTGGTGGAACCTCGACTCCTGAATCGACCGAAACACAACCAATACAGGAAAAGAGATAAATAACACGAATACAAGGTGCAATGCACAATCATGATGATATGGTCATATTATGCATTGAAAAGGTATTAGGCATGTCCCACAAGTTAAATGGAACCCCTAAATTAAATATCGTAATTAACGGGTCAAAACTCCATATTTAACTTAGTGATTTGCGTTCTTAACCAAAATGTCCAGTACTGAATTATGGGTCCTAAATGCATGAAAATGACATTATTAGATAGATATTTTCCTACTGATCATGTTGGTACTTTGTTCGCAATTTTCTGATTAACGATGAAGAAATGGTGATTTAAACGGTTAGGCAATTTAAATCATTTTAACCAATTCGAAATTATCATCAAAGGAAAAGTTATTTGCATACTGTGATATTAGCATAGATAGATAGCACTTGATTTGCTGGTCATTTTGGTATATCATTTGCAATTTTTGGATCAATATTCAAATTGTTATGAATTTCCCAAAATGTGATTTAAATCTGCCATTTTTATATTTAATCAAAACAGGCAATTTAAATTAACCAAATAATTCAACTAAGGGCAGTAACATGTAGAGTTTATTTATATGAGCATTTTAACATGTTAGTTGCATTTTTCTGAAATATAAAACTCTAGATATGAATTTCCAAAATTTGAATAACTCACAGATGATTTGCATTTCACATTTAAATTCATGTTTTCAAATTTCAATAGCATCGATGAGTTACATAAACGGTTAGGTTATGAAATTCTAAACATTTTGATACAAGTCTCACATTTTTCTGCTGATTATTTGAATTGATATGCCATTTACAAGGTTTAAAGGATTTTCTGTTTGGAAAGTTAAAAACCAGAAAATAGACCGGAACTTTTTATACTGGGCTGTGGGCTAGCCACAGCCGCTGACCGCCGGGCCCGATGCCACGTTGGCGTCCACATCAGCGCGGGGACGGCCCAAGGCCAGCGCGCCCACGGGAGGCCACGACCGGCGCGCGGGAGCGCGGTGATCGCCGACACGGCCGACCACGGAGCCGCCGTTTACGAGCGCCCAAGGAAGGGAAGAAGGGGTGCTGGGAGCGCGCGACCGCGGGGAGTTGGGAGGGCGACGCTGGGTGCCTTATGGTCGCCGGAGGCGACCACGACGGTCACCGGAGCGGAGGCGGACGGCGACGCTCGGAGGGGGAGCGGCATAGAGCACAGGGAGGGGGCAGAGAGGAAGGGGACGTGCGTGTGCTTACCCCGGAGAGGATGCCGTGGACGACGATGGTCGGAGAGGCCGGACGGCGGCGATGCGGTGCTCGGACACGGTGGCCGGAGGCGGGGAAGTCGGCATCAATTCAGTCGATTGGAAGGCTCCCGGCACGGAACCGTCGACGAGGATGGAGAGGAGCTCGAGGCGGAGAGGATGGCGGCGTCGGGTTGCTTCAGGACGGCCGGAGTCGACAGTGGGCACGACGGCGGCGGCGGCGGGCAGGAGTTCATTTTCGGGCTAGGGTTAGGGTTCCAGGGCGAAATAGGGAGGGAGCAGATGCGAGGGTGAGCAAGGACGGCCTCGGGTTCTTATCCTCAGCAGGGGGCATGGGGGAGAGAGGGTCCGGCGGCGACGTCGAGTGCGGCATGGCGCCAGGGCAGCTGCGGTCGCTACAGGAGGAGGAGGAGGACGATGCTTTTACAGAAAACCCCTGGCCCAACTTTCTTTTTCTGATTTTCCTTTAAAATGAGTACAGCAGTCTTTAACAATTTATTTGAGGCCTTTCTTCACGTTCAGAAATTCCGAAAATATTCATGGTGGCTCCTAGTAATATAATGAAGCTCACCATATTTTTATTTTAAATTTTTGAAATGATTACTTGGTTTCAAAATTCAAAAGTGACTTGCAACTATTTGACGTTCTCATTTTTAATTGAGGCCTTTAAACCTTTTTATAAAATCTGCAAAAATTCATGTAGCCTCCCCATAACATGTAGAAGCTCCACAAAATTTGGTGTTGCAAAATAAAAAGTTTTGCATAACATTTGTTCATAGGGTTTACATAGTGCAATTTTGATCAAAACCAACTATCATTTTTATAGCCTTATAAAAGCACAAAGCAAAAATATTATTTTGTACTCTTGGAACTTCCTGGACAAATATGGAAGCTCAAGAATATTTTGTTTTGCCCATTTGAGCAATGGCATTTGGTTTGGGAATTTGGGAAGGTTTTGTTTCCCTTTTATTTTTCAATGCTTGCAATATTTAATTTAGCAATTTAAATATGTATGCCATGATGCAATGCAAAGCAAAAAGTGAAAATTTGGCCCATATTTTAGGGTACCAAATCTGGGTTGTTACAAATCTACCCCCCTTACAAGAATCTCGTCCCGAGATTCCTAGAGTAGGAAGGGAGAGGAGGGAAACATGACAACCCTTAACTTCAACGATCTTCTCGATCCCACGATGATCTTCCTTGTTGCAGAGAGTAAGGTAACAAGCATGACGTGCCGACGAGAAAGTCAGAAGATAGTTCAAGGTGATAGACAAGTTTTCTCCAAGGGTTGGAAATATGAACTTTGCACAAGACCATAAGCCATTGAGGAAAACTAGGAACAACTTGACCAAACAAAGGTCGAGCAGAGGATAGGAGAAATGACCGAGAGACATTTTTAGCAACACCACGTTAATGTTCTCCTCGATGTTCTAGATACCACTATCAGGCTTCGGAATAGCCTTCAATAGGTCATCAGGTGGAGGTCGGACCTTTAAGATTGCAAAGAGACCATAAGGGCAACTTCTAGAACGAGTCGCACAATATCCTCATGGAGAGTGGTTTGATTTTACGAAAGGCAAGAGGATATCACAATAGACCTTCCAGTCAAGTAGGACAACCACCACCTCAAACTTGCCAGATTTACACAAGGCCTTTGTCATACTCTTAAGAAACACCAACCATCATTTCTGCTTGAGATTCAGATTTGGTTAGGCATGCGGATATTTCAGACTTGACATGTCCGAGGAAGGAGTTACAACAGATAACGAGAGGTAATGATTCTCAAGATTTGACTACAGCGTCAAGATCCAAAACACAAGCGAGATTGCGAGAGGAAGATTTGCTTTTCAAAGCGAAAAGATGTGGTCGTTAGAGTTTCGACACGAATCTAACTTATTGACCGAAGGTGTGCACCTGAACGAATGGACTTGGTAGCACAGTCAAACTCGGCTTGATGACCAGATTACCAATCATGCTAAGAGTGCCATCAAAGTCCTTGGATTTCAAAACAATAACAATTGCTAAGAATAATCCGATTACCACCTCAATATGCATCCTCAACAATCTCGAGCCCGAGTAGCTCGGAGGTAGATGGATATGGAAGGGTAAGAGCATCACTTCATCGAGTACGTCATGAGACTAAGTACGACCTCTTGATATAAAAGAGGGTGACACTCTAAGGTGGAACGGAACAAAAACTAGACAAGCTCCTATTCCGCGAGTCACAAAACTTTGACCTGGTCCGAGAAATGGACAAGGTACCGGAGTTTGTTTCTCCTAACATCCCGATGTGGAATGTCTGGACGGACCACAAGGGTAACATGCATCGGAACACACCAATGCACGATAACACTTGACTGTCAACTGACAGATAAAGGTCGGACAGCAATTCGGGAGTAAGAAACATGCTCAGGAGAAATCCCAAGATGTTGCAGAAGCACATGTTAGCACTCTTCCAACAACTAGTGCCGAAAGGGTTTCACGGACGAGTGTCACCGGAGGAGGCACAAAGATAGCTGGGAAATTCGCGATGAGCACTCTTATCGTGATCCAGATGGTTTCATGACAGAATAACCAGCTATAACTCATGACGGGGAAGAGTTTTGTTGCCGCAATTCAATTACGACTACAACCACCAAATTGAAGATTAACTTCAAATTTAGCCAACCTGATGTAGGGTTTGACAATTAACACCAGGTTTCAACGGGAAGGATCTTGGGTTAAAGATCAGCTTCATGTACTGGGACTCACGAATAGCTTAATGCTCACAAGGGCGACAACCCTCATGAATCATTACGCCAGAGTTCTAGTACAATCCGGGACCTTCGGTTCAAGATCTTGGACTAAAGCAAAGGAATGTCTTGACGATCCGCAATACTTCCTCTCTTCGGGCTTTAGAATGGGCAGACGAGCAGAGCTAACCAGTAGACTAAAGGTAGAAGCCAACCCCGTGAACCTAAATTCTTGAATCGCCAGACGAGCAGAAGAACCGCTAAAACAAATAGAGGTAAGATGACTCAGAGTTGGAGCGAGTTGGGTAAGGTGTAAAAAGAATCCTAAGAGGGTTTTCACAACTCATTTTTAGGTTAAAAATAATTTTCTCGAACACTAGACTCGGCATCGACCAATAGAACGGGTTTCCTACAGGCAGTCCTGCTCTGATACCAAGTTATAGCGCCTCGACCCCTGAACTATACAGTGAAACGTTGTGTAACCGGTCATGCTACACAATCGAGGGTTACTGGGTTTACCAATCCTAGGCCAAAACACATTGGCAGGTGTGCTCGGAATGGATCATCGGCACACAAGACCTCGATCATGCCGTAAGCTTAGACATCGCTTTCACGTATAGTTAAGAGACCGAGACTTGTGGAACAACTGGCGCATCACAGACTCTACGACACAAAGATATCATAGTTCAACTCATATAATTGAGAAAGATAGCAAATGACACATCAAAAGTCACTGACCCATCATTACAACAAGCGGAAGCAAATAAGGTTGTCTAAACAACAAGATCCAAATTATGGCCTAAGAGGCCTACAATAACATATCCCGGCCAGCATGTTCCGTGAAGTCCCAAGCTGCCACCTGGGAACCCCAGACTATTCGTCGAAGTCAACGTAAAACCCACCTTCCAGTTCGGTGGCGTCCTCCTCTGAAACAAATAATAATCAACAAAGCAAGGCTGAGTACGACGTACTCGCAAGAATTAGTAGGGCGATATAGGCCCGATGCTGACGGGGGCTCTAATGCTGCATAAGGTAGCTAATTTTGCATAAAGCTAGTTTTCCTTTTAAAGACATAAAGACCCAGTGCATCGTCTACTCAGAAGGTTTTCCGAAATGGGATAAGAGAGTAAACTTTCATCTTTGGTTCTCAACGAACCATTTGTAACCAGAAGCATCTCATCTCCACCAAGGCACTCCCTCGAATCACCCTCGAGGAAATGAACCTTTTATCACACGTTGGATTGCAACCTCTAGCTGCCAAATTTATTAGTTAGGTTCAGGTTCTCTATGAGCTAATCCGCCTTTCCCAAGAGTTGTCCATAACCGTAGACACGGCTTTTCGAAAAGATTAAACCCTGCAGGGGTGTACTGTTTTTACCATTGGTACCGTCCGACCCCTTGCCTGTACAATTAGCTCTCTTCCTGGGAAAGCCGGCAGGCAGGCGCGGTTAAACCTTTACAAAGCATGAGACTATCCAAGGGTCATCGTGACGACAGGACAAGTTCAGCGCCTATTTCAACACCCAGCCCCATCGCCACTCCTATCAACACCATCCTCATCACATCTTCATCATCATCATCATCATCACCGGCCACACACTCGCAAATGGAAAGCGCAAACTAGAGGACCCTTGGATACGCCCGTACTAATTATTCGGTTAGTAAGGAGCCCATACTCCCACCTTTGGAAGCACGCTCGGTTCTTGGTTCTAGCTAAAAGCACTCTCAGCCTAGGTGACAATAATGAGGAAAAACACCATCCCCGATGGCAACTCATCCAAGCCTTTTAGCAATTTAATTATCCACCACAAATAACCATCGTCCAAACATTCCACCACCATTCATAATAATGGAATTAAATCACCGGACAAAAATATATTATTCGACTAAGCATGGCTAAGCATAGCTAAGCATATATACATCAATTATATATTTGTCTCCGGCCAACACATCAAACCTAGGGTTTATAGGAGGGGAAGCATGTGATGGTTCAAGGGATAAACATGCAATCATAGGATACTCTATGTCTTGATCAAAGGAGACATTTGAATCGCATGCAATATTATGGGGGATAAAATAAGTTTAGAAAACATTGCCTCCCCATAACATGTAGAAGCTCCACAAAATTTGGTGTTGCAAAATAAAAAGTTTTGCATAACATTTGTTCATAGGGTTTACATAGTGAAATTTTGATCAAAACCAACTATCATTTTTATAGCCTTATAAAAGCACAAAGCAAAATATTATTTTGTACTCTTGGAGCTTCCTGGACAAATATGGAAGCTCAAGAATATTTTGTGTTGCCAATTTGAGCAATGGCATTTGGTTTGGGAATTTGGGACGGTTTTGTTTCCCTTTTATTTTTCAATGCTTGCAATATTTAATTTAGCAATTTAAATATGTATGCCATGATGCAATGCATAGCAAAAAGTGAAAATTTGGCCCATATTTTAGGGTACCAAATCTGGGCTGTTACATGTCGGCTTCGACTAGGCCCGTGGCCTCTGCTCCTGGGGTATTCTGTCCCCCTCTAATCTCGGCTTCGGATCTCGGAGCTGAGGGATTAGCCGGTGGGCTCTTCCTCGGCAGGCTTGGCGCGCGGGTGTCGGCTTTCCCAGACGGCGGCGGTGTCACCAGAGGTGATCGGATGGAGGATGCGCTTTGCGTGACCTCCAGGGGCTCCCTGCAGTGGGAAAAAGCGGTATGTTATCTCGGTCAAAGGAAAAGAACGAGCAAGGCAAGAAGGAATATATGTCGGCAAAAATAACTTACGCAACGGTGGTTGGCCTTTGGCGTGGCCTCCTCAGCACCTTCTTCTTTGGCTTCTTCTTCGGAGGGCCCGAGTCTCCTGAAGGCCCAGCATCTGAAGACCTGGTCGCTGCACGCTTCCGGAGCGGGCCTTGGCTTCCCACGGCAAGGGGCGGCACTGTCGTGGTATTGTCGAATCTAGCCGCGGCAGGGGTGCCATCGAGCTAGGTAGAGAGAGGGGTTTTGGAGTTGGGGATTCCGGCTCCATGGACACGAGTTTACCCAGCTTCGGATCTCACGTCGGTGGCGAGATCCTACGTGCTGCTATAATTCACTATATGGCAATATCGCCGAGTTACAGTGGATTGAGGTTGAGATTGTTCGTGCCCTAAGGCGTCCCATAGGCCGGCTTATAAAGGCGTCCGGCCTAGGGCTTACAGGAAAAAACCTACCGACTAAGTCAGAGTCCTAAACTAATCCGGCTTGGGCTTTGTCTTGTGGGCTAAGTCTTCCGCAATCCCAGCTGCCTTCTGGAACCTTCCTTAGCCGGATGGGCCTCCTGCGCTTCATCATACTGGGCCGCCCGATAAGCCGGAATTCGGCTTATCACCACTATGGGCCACCCTGGTATCATGGCTTAGCTTCATATCCGTGAGGGTACCTGTTCGGCATAACCCCAACATTAGCCCCCGGAAAGCTTCAAGTACTTGTTCGGTTGGCTTCATCTTCCCGACAAAACTCCATCCGGGAAGTTCTTCATCCGTCTTTTAGTCTTGGAGCATTCCTAGAAATTTTGCAAAACATGCTGAACTTGTTTGCCGATCCCATAGTGCCGGCCTATTGTGTCGGAGAAATCCACTTGAACACGTTCCGACACGCGTCCGCCGATTTGACTACTCTGTCAGACTTGATAGTGTGAGTGGAGGAGCATCTTTGAATGCAGGGCTAACTTCCGTTTTTCCCGCGCTGGAACCGAGGCGTCGGAGGAGAGCAAACGTCTCACAACGGCTAGATCCATGGCACGTGGCGAAAATCTCGGCCTGTGACCGTTGCGCGGATCTCGGCGCATCTACTATAAATCCCGGACGCCTCGCCTCCGCCGCGGCCACCGCACCATTTGCAACCCTAGCACTCTCCTCTCCAGATCCATCTCTCCCGAGCTCGAGTTCTTCCTCCGCGCCTCATGGCCTCAAGCACCCCAAGCTCTCCGGTGATTGAAGCAACCCCACCGGATTCGGCTCCACCAATGGGCGGCTCCTCCTCCGCGGCTGCCGCCACCGCCGTCGAGCCATCCGCCGCTGTAGCTGCACCTTCTCCATCTCCGGCGGCCATTTCCACTGCGCCAGGCCGTGATGAGGTAGCCTTGGCGAAAGCCGCAGCCGAAGCCGCCGCTTCAGCGTCTCTAGCCCCCACGGCTTCTGAGGTTGCATCTGAAGGAGCCAGCGCCGATGAAGAGGAGGAAGAGGAAGCCGGCAACAACAAAGGTGCCGCCAACAACCCGGCACATAATTGGGTCGGTTCCGCTGTAGAAGAAGGCGAGCTCGAGAGCATGGCGGCTGACGGCGTCATTCCTCCGGCATCCTCTACTTCGCCGGCTTGGAGATCCGCCTTGGACGACCCGTATCCAACCCCAGTCCAGGACGAGCGGGTACTTCTTTCCTCCCACATCTCTAGGGGTTTCTCTTTGCCGCCGTCGGCATTTCTGATTGAGATATTGGACCATTACGGTCTCCAACTCCACAACATCACTCCAAACAGTTTGCTGTACATCTCCGGCTTTGTAGCTCTATTCGAAGGTTACTTAGGTATAAAACCTAGGCTAGACTTCTTCCATAGATGCTTCTTAGTCAAGAGGCAAACTGTCAACAAGGAGCTGCTAGTGGTCGGCTCAATCAGTTTCAACTGCCGCCGGGACATGGACTGGTACCCTCAGGTCCCAATCGTTGATTCGGCAAAGGGATGGGCTTCGACCTTCTTTTACTGCAAGGACGTGGCACCACCGAACCGGCTGGAGGGCCTTGCCCCCTTCACAAATATAGCCGGCACGCCCATGCCGTCCTGGACGAAGAAGCCGTCGGCGAGGATGCCGGCAGACCATGTCGCCATACAGGCGAAGATTTCGGAGTTAACCTCCAGCTCTCCTCCCCTGACTGGGGAGGACACCATAATATGCTGGGTCAAAAGACGGATCCAGCCCCTCCAGCACCGTACCCGCCTTTTGTGCGAGTATGCTGGTAATGCTGATCCCATGAGGACCAGCAAAAAAGACATGGATGAGGCGCTCTACCACGCGCGCCTCAACCGTTTGATCAAAGCCCGACCCAACGAGGGTCGGCAATATGAAGAATCGATGCCGATGTTCACGGCGTCCAACCCTCCCCCAAAGGTACTTTGCCGAAAACAAAGCTCAATTCTTTGAAGGGATGTTAGCTTTATAGCCATAAGCTGACTTGTTTTAATCCTCAGATTCCAGGCCTTTCCACTTCTGGATCAGCTGGCACGTCGTCGTCCAGCAAAGTGATCCAGCGTCCCGTTACCTTTTCTTCGGCTCAAGCAGAGAGCCGGAAGAGGAAGGGACAGTCGACCGCTAGCAGCGCTAAGTCGACTGAAGACGAAGATGCACTTGCTGGGCTCAATATCCCCAGCAAGAAGTAAGTCGACTGATAACATCTCCTCCTTCCCTTGCAGCAAAGCCGGATTTGCTAAACATCTTTTATCTTTGCAGGATGAAGAAAGGCGCTCCGTTGAAAACTAAGACGGTCGCCGTGAGGAAGAAAGCCTCTCCTGCCATCCCTCCATCAACTCCATCACTTCCAAAGCCGAACCCAACAGAAGAAAACCCGCGCACAATTGTGCCAGGTTCGCCTGTCGGGAGGGCCGGGGTAACTCCCCCCACACAATGGACAGAGATGACGGGGAAAGTGATTGAAACATCCTCTCCAAGGGCTGAAGCTCCGGCTAATGATGCCCCAATCTTTCCCCCAATCAAAGCCGAGGCCTTCGACGAGGAGGGACGCATCAAGCCGGAATTCATGAGCCGGTTCATGAAGGCACCTCGGCTTCCCCGGAAGAAGGGAACAACTGTCCGGGACGATGAGCCGGATCATACCAAGGCCTATGACACCTTTGATGTCATTGAGATTCTTGAAGATCAGCAAAGCTACTTTGCTGATAGCTTTGAGGCCGGTATGACGCTTCTCCGCGAGCATTACCAGGTAAAATATCCTACCCAGTAGCCCCCGAGCACTATGCCGGGTTAAGTTATCGAAACTAGCCGACATAGTGATTCGAGTTAATGCGTATGCATACACTTAGCCCCCTAGCCATGAAATGTCGTTACATAACTATTTTAGCTTGTCGATCATAGCTTTAGGCCTTTAGTAATTCCTTACGCAGATTCACCGAAAAATTGGCGCTGAAACCCTCAATTCTTTGGGTGTACGAAATCAGGAGATGCGCCGGCTTAAGACCGAATTGGCGAACAAAGACGCCATTATCGAAGGGTTCGAGGCGGACCGGGTTCAATACCAAGGTACGAATGCCGAATCCTTGGCTTTAAATTCCAGGCTTGTTTTTATACTGCTGACATTTTGTTTTGCAGACGCCATCATCAAAGCCAAGGAACTTGCCGAAAGTACCGGCATCGTCGACCGGCTCCGCAACGAGAACATTGAGCTGAACAAGCTCAACCAATCAATGGCGGCGGAGCTGGAGACGACCAAGCAAAACCTTGCCAAAGCCGAACAACTTCTGGAATCAGAGAGGCAGAGCCACAAGGACGCCCTCAATGAAGTCCAGGACCGGCTTGACAAGCGCCTCGACGAATCGTTGGCTATCGACAACCAGCTTCTGAGTAAGTATCGAAAAAACTTGAACTCATTGGTTTCTGTCTTTGCCAAATATAACTGAACTTCGCCTTTTGCAGCTCCGGCGGGTTATGGCCACGAGCTGACGGCGGAAAACCGGCTTGACCGGATTTTGGAGGTAGGGGAGCTTATCTCGAAGATTATCTCTTCGGGAAAAAAGCTTGTCGAGAAATTCTTTCCCGGCAACCCCGAGCCCCCTACGAACCTTGCCAGCTTAGAAGCTGATCTGGTCGAATCGGCTTCATTCTTCGATGAACGCCTTCGTTCCAGTGCTCGTGGAGGTGCCAAGACGGCCTTGGGCTTGATGATGGCACACTACCCGGAGGCGGAAGCCTGGCGTGTGGCGTCCGGCTTCCCTTTGGAAAAGGAGGATGGCACACCCTTGGACGACCAAGATCGCAAGATGATCCTTCGCTCCGTCTCCGGCTACGCCAGCAAAATTGCCAACATGGTCTCTTTGACCACAATCTTCAAGGAAATGCCGTGTCCGCCAACTCCTGCTCAGTCAGATGATGACACTTAGGCGGCGGAGAAATCTTCATGAGCCGAATTTGCTCGCTGAGCCGGCAATCCTGAAAATGTAATAGGCATGTAAAAGCCGTCTAAACAATGTATATGTCTAGATATAACTTTAAGCCTTTTGCTGTATATTATTCAGCTTTAAATTTGCAAACTTGCAATTTTATGCCTCAGTTAAATCTGGCCTTGACGCCTTAGCCTTTAAGCGCCGGCAAACCTATGGCGAAGCTAACTCGCTGAGCAACAGGGTACGCAATGACCAATCTGTTTAGACTCAGAACAAGTGCCACCTTTAGGTGCCGAAACGCTTTGAAGCAACCCGGCGCAAAAAGCTAGCAGACAAACATTAATTTGGCAAAACGTTGATTTTTCATCACCTTAAGGCGGATTCAACATGAAAGAGTTTACCAACAAAAGCAACACAGGCAATTTCGGGTAAACAGACTAACAATAAGATCATAGGGAAATAAAGGATGGTACAGATTCTCGAATTCGACATGAGATAAACCAATTTTTATTTCATGATCACATTGACATGGTTACAATAGAATTTGCTAAGTGTAAAAAGGACGTAGCTGAGCGATATTCCACGGACGTTTCGTCTCATCTAAGTCGTCATCTACATGCCTTTTCCTCTTGCGACCTTTCTTCCTGGGATCTTTCTTTGAATCCCTTAAGTCGAGGAGATAATATGACCCGTTTTTCAGCACTTTGCTGATAACGAAAGGCCCTTCCCAAGGCGGGGATAATTTGTGCTGCCGGCTTTGCACAAGCCGCAACACTAAGTCGCCTTCTCGAAAAGATCGATTCCGCACTCTACGGCTCTGATAGCGACGTAGATCTTGTTGATAGATGGCGGATCTTTGGAGAGCTAACTCCCTTTCTTCTTCGAGGATATCTAAGCCGTCTTTGCGTGCTTCTTCTGCGTCTTCTTCGACGTAGGCTGCGACTCTAGGCGAATCGTGGATCATGTCGGATGGGAGCACCGCTTCTGCACCATATACCAGGAAGAACGGGGTGAAGCCGGTTGACCTATTTGTGGTAGTACGAATACTCCATAGGACTGCCGGCAATTCCTCAACCCAAGCGCCGGCTGCTCGATGCAAAGGAGTTTCAAGCCTCGGCTTAATACCCTGCAGAATAATGCCGTTAGTGCGCTCTACCTGTCCATTGGATTGTGGGTGTGCCACCGATGCCACATCGAGTCGGATCTTTGATCGGCTACAGAACTTCGCTAGCTCACCGACGGCAAAGTTTGTGCCATTGTCAGTGATAATGCTATGCGGTATGCCGAATCGAGTTGTAATCTCGACGATGAACTTTGTTGCCGTTGCTCCGTCGAGTTTCTTGATGGGCTTTGCCTCCACCCACTTCGTGAATTTGTCGACCGCCACCAACAGGTGGGTTAAGCCTCCTCTCGCCGTCTTAAAGGGTCCCACCATGTCGAGCCCCCAGACCGCGAACGGCCAAGTGATAGGGATCGTTCGGAGCTCCTGAGCCGGCAAGTGAACCTGCTTTGCGTAGCGTTGACATCCTTCACAAGTCTTGACGATGTTGATAGCATCCTCTTTAGCCGTCAGCCAGAAGAATCCGTGCCGGAATGCCTTGGCGACTAACGCCTTTGCCGCCACGTGATGCCCACATTCGCCGGAGTGGATTTCTTCTAAGATTTGTCGTCCTTCCTCTGGAGAGACGCATCTTTGAAAGATGCCGGAAGTGCTCCTCTTGTAGAGTTGCCCGTTAATAATCGTGTACGCCTTTGCTCGACGCTCAATTTGACGGCTTAGCACCTCGTCGTCCTTGGGCAGTTTCTTATTAACCAGGAAATCAATGTAGGGTGTGGTCCAATCTGGGGTTACCAAGCACACCTGAACTGATTCCGCCGACAAAGGGTAATCTTCATCGCCGCCTTTGATGGACGGCTTGTGAAGGTGATGGAGGAATACGTCTGGTGGCACTGCCTTCTTCTTGGATCCTATTCTGGCCAAGGCATCAGCAGCTTCATTGTCATCTCGGGAGATATGTCGAACCTCTAAGCCGGCAAAGCATCGGCCGAATTCGTCGACTGTTCTTCTGTATTCCGCCATTGTGGGACTCTTTGTGTCCCAACAACCATCAAGTTGCTGCACAACCAGATCTGAGTCGCCATAGCAGAGGATGCGCTGCACTCCCAATTCCTTAGCCATGTGAAGACCATGAAGGAGAGCCTCATACTCTGCTACATTGTTGGTGGCGTTGAAGTGGATTCGGAGAACATAGCTGAGCTTATCACCTTTAGGCGATTTTAGAACTACTCCAGCCCCCGAGCCTTCCTTCATCTTCGAGCCATCGAAGTGCATTATCCAGTACTGAGAATCCGGCAAAGGTGTGCTTTCCATCGCCTCTGTCCAATCTGCAACAAAGTCGGCTAAGACCTGAGATTTGATGGCGGTCCTCGGCTTGTACTGGATGTCGAAAGCTGCTAATTCGATGCCCCATTTGGCGACTCGACCCGTTGCGTCGGCATTGTTGATGATTTCCCTTAACGGAGCCTTGCTGACCACCGTGACTGTGTGATCATGGAAGTAATGACGCAGTTTCCTGGCGGCAAAGAATACGCCATAGGCTAACTTCTGGTAGTGGGGATAGCGCTGCTTCGAATCTGAGAATACCTCGCTAATAAAATAGACGGGGCGCTGATCCGGCCATTGCTTTCCCTCTTCCAGGCGCTCAACTACAATGACGGCACTGATAACAAAGTTTGTGGCCGACAAATAGAGCAAAAGAGGCTCTTTTTCTCTAGGAGCCGCCAAGATTGGAGCATGTGACAATGTATACTTCAGCTGAGCTAAGGCTGCCTCTGCTTCCTCTGTCCAGACGAAATTATCCGACTTTTTGAGAAGTTTGTACAGAGGCAAAGCTTTATCTCCAAGCCGGCTAATGAAACGGCTGACAGCCGCAGCGGAACCCGTAAGCCGCTGTATGTCCTTCAGACAAGTCGGCTTCTCGATGTTCTGAATCGCCTTTATCTTTTCCGGGTTAACTTCAATTCCCCTTTGGGAAACAATGAAGCCCAGAAGCTTGCCTGCGGGTACACCGAAGACGCATTTTGCCGGATTAAGCTTCATCTGGTACTCCCTTAGGTTTGCAAAGGTTTCCGACAGATCGGCGATGAGATCGCCACGCTTCTTCGACATGACAGCAATGTCGTCAACATAGACGTGAACATTACGTCCAATCTGCTTGTCCAGACACCGCTGCATACACCTTTGGTAAGTAGCACCGGCATTCTTTAAGCCGAACGGCATTGTGACATAGCAATAATTGCCATATGGCGTAGTGAAGGATGTCTTGATTTGATCTGACTCTTTCATCTTTATCTGATGGTAACCCGAATAAGCGTCCAGAAAACATAGCATCTCTGAGCCGGCAGTTGAATCAATGACCTGATCGATGCGCGGTAAAGCGAACGGATCTTTAGGGCAGGCTTTGTTTAAGCCGGTGAAATCAATGCACATACGCAGCTCCGATGTGTTCTTCTTTGGGACTAGCACGGGATTTGCCAACCAATCAGTGTGGACAACTTCACGAATGAATTTGGCGGCTGTGAGCCTTAGGATCTCCTTTCCAACCGCCTTGCGCTTCTCAGTTCCGAGCCGACGAAGGCCTTGCTTGACCGGCTTTGCGTCCTTGTTGACTTTTAGGGAGTGCTCGGCAAGTTTCCTCGGGACACCTGGCATGTCAGATGGTGACCAGGCAAATATGTCCCGGTTCTCACGGAGAAACTTGACGAGCTCGCCTTCCTATTTGTCGTCGAGACCGGTGCCGATGATGGCCTCCTTTGTCGGATCCTCCTTTGAGAGCTTGATTTTCTTGGTGTCATCCTTTGGCTTGAAGCTTGAGTCGACTTTAGAGGACGGCTTTTCAGTTGCCGGCATCTCATCGGGACCAATTGTTTTCTTGAGGTCCTCCAACTCTTCCCTGCAGATTGCTTGTTCAGCATGGACGGCATTGGAGGCCTCGCATTCCTTGGCTTTCTTGAAGTCTCCCTTACATGTGATGACGCCATTGGGTCCCGGCATTTTCAGCATGCTGTAGATGTAGCAGGGCCTAGCCATAAACTTGGCGAAAGCCGGACGTCCGAAGATTGCATGATATGCACTTCTGAAGGGAACCACCTCAAAAGAGACGTCCTCAGTCCGAAAATTATCGGCTTCACCAAAGGTGACCTTCAGGGTAATTTGCCCCATCGAGGAAGCTTGTCGTCCTGGCACAATCCCATGAAACTTCACATTGCTGTGGGTGAGTTGTGACTCGGAAATACGCATCCTCCTTAATGTTGCGGCGTAAAGTATGTTGATACTGCTGCCGCCATCCATGAGAACCTTTGTCAACTTGTACTTGTCGACTATTGGGCTGACGACTAAGGCGTAGGTGCGTTTTGCAGGAACTCTGTCCGGGTGATCGCTGCGATCCCATGTAATGGGTGTGTCGGACCAATCCAGATATTGAGGAACTGCAGGCACCGTAGCGTTGAGTTCTCGCCAGGCCGCCTTTTCTTTACGTGAAGAATCTGTGGCCAGGTTGACGATGAGACTTTCGGCATGCTTAGGGAATTTGCTGCCTTTTTCTTTGGAGGCGGCGTCATCCGATTCTGAAGCAGCTTCTTCCTTCTCTTTGTCGTCTTTCCTGGACTTGCGCTTGTTCCTTGACTTGCCGGCCTTGGGGTCCTTAGCGATGTCTCGATTGATGTGACATTGCTGGAGCGTGTGGGAACTTGTCCCATCTGGCCTTAGATGATGGACACAGGGGTTGTGCTTGATGTCGTCATACTTCACCGCTGGTGGCCGGGATGATTGGTTATTTGCCGGCTTCTTGCCTTGCCATTTGCCATTGCTTGAACCACCCTTTCCAAAGGCGGCAGCGACCTCATGAGAAGGGCCGGCTTGATCTTCAACCTTCTTTTTCCCGGACTCGCGTCGACGGTTTTCGGCATCCTCCCTGTTGTCATCATCAGCGGCGGCGTACTTGTTTGCACAAGCGAGCAAGCCCCCCAAAGTTTCCGACTCGTCGCTGTAGATCATGAAGCGGAAAGTCGTCCCCTTCCTCAGAGATTGCTTGAAGGCGTGGATCGCCTGAGTTTCTGAGACGCCTTCGCAAGCGTTCTTGATTTCACTCCATCGTGAGACGAATTCACGGCTAGACTCGTTCCTTTGCTGCACGCACCGCTGTAAGTCGAAAATCGACTTTGGGCGCTTATATGTGCCCTGGAAGTGTTGGATAAAAACACGCTTCATATCACTCCAGGTATGAACTGTCCTTTCGGGCAGGCCTTCAATCCACATGCGTGCCGTCCCGGTTAACATCAGGGGCAAGAATCGCACTGCCGAGTCGGCGCTGCCTTGATATATGTCGCAGGCACTAACATAATCTGAGAGCCAGGTCTCAGGATTAGCCGTACCGCTGTACTTCTCAACCATCTTTGTTACGTTCGACAAAGTGGGAGGTAGAATTTGCTCTCTGATTGTTCTGCCAAAACACTTGGGGCCGAGGTATTGGGCATCTCTGGCCGACTTCCTCTCCTCGATTAGGCTTCGAACATCATTGGCTGGTGGCGGTTTAGCAACCGACTTTTCTTGTCTTGGTTCTTCCCTGTGACGGCTTTGGCTCGCCCGGCTTGCATTACGCGGAGGGCTTGGAGTCCTTTGTCGTCGTGGAGGGGGTATGTATTTGGAAGTGTTATCTCCCTCTTTGCGCGGTGGAGGCGGCGGTGGAGGTGGCATATGACCTCTGTTTCCCTCCCTTCGGGGTTGATTTTCCCCTTCACGTCGTCGCTCCTGACGAGGTGGAGCCGCCTTTTCCGTGCGAGGATCCTCCCTTCTTTCTCGGCTCCGATGCCTTTCCTGACCGGCTTCACGATGGCGTGAAGAACCTGTCCGGGATTCCGCGCCTCTAGGCTGCTTGTCCTTCGGGTCCTTGCTGCCTTTGTTGTGACTACTTGAGCCGGCCGGGTCGTCATCTGGGTCGGCAGGGGCAGCAGCCATTGGCTTGTTAGCGGTTGACTTGCAAAGGCGAGAATCATCAATGAGCCGCCCTGTTTTGACTTGCGAATCATTCTGCTGCTGCTGTGCAACCTCCAGAAGATAAGCCGAATATTTAAGCCGAGCGTCACGATCCAGAGATTTGTCAAACATGACCTCCTGGGCAGCCTCCATATTTTTGGCTGGGGTATTGAAGTAACACAGATTTGTCACCGGGTCACGTCGGTGGTGGTACTTCCTCCAGACTGAATCTACATGGTCGGCTTCCCACTTGCTACGGAAATCCAGCCTCTTATGCAGGTTCTTATCATGAGGCGGACGGAAGACATCGTCAGCCCCCTTTTCTCCCTGCTTTCGGATGAACTCCGTTTCCTTGTTTGTGAGCTCAACTTCACGCTCTACTATCTGGGCGGCTTGCTCCTCAAGTAGGGCGCGGCGCTTCTCAATGTCGTCCAGCGATGCGTTTGGAGGGAGTGGCGTCAACAGTTGCTTGCAGCTTGCCATCTTTCTTTCGTGTTCCCTCTGTGCCGCGTCGCCGTCAATGTCGTCTCCTCCGGCCGGCCTTCTGTCTGCCCCCTTTGATGGAGCCAGTGGCGGTACGAAATCCACCTTGAGATTTCCGGCTTGCGGAGTTTTTTCTTCGCCATTGGCGGTTTTCGAGGTGTTGGGGTCGGCATTAGGATCCGAGATGTTTCCCATCAAAACCTCGACAGGGCGTCCCAAGCAGGACGCAACCTTCCGACTGAAATCGTCGGACTCTCCTTCGGATTCAGGGTCTTGCTCCATAGGAGCGGTGTCCACTGATCCGGCTTCTGAATCTGCCTCCATCTGCAAGGCAGGGAGGATTGACTCAGGTAATGTCGTCGACTCGTTTGAGCCGGATTCTCCAGCCATGCCGACGAAGTGGTAACCCGGCGCTGCCTCCGAGGTTGCGTCATCTTCGGAGTCCTCATCGTCAGCATCAAACGCTAGATCCAGATCAGCTAGCTCTCAGAGTCCAGATCCGATCCGTCTTCAATGTTGTAGGGGTGGGTGGTGGGCAAACTCGATGTGAAACCGAGATCGTCCAAAGCCTGGGCGGTGAAGCCGACGAAGATGTCGAAGCCGCCGATGGAGATAGTGGACCAGCCAGCGGGATCCTCCTTTGCCGGCGTCCAGAGGCCGTCGTTGAAGACGTGGCCGGCTCCCGATTCGTCGAAGTAGCTCACCATGCCGACCGCGATGGTGTCGCCGACTCCGCCTGCAGCTCCTGGACAGATCGAAACCCCAGAGGTCTCCTGCCCCACGGTGGGCGCCAACTGTCGTGGTATTGTCGAATCTAGCCGCGGCAGGGGTGCCATCGAGCTAGGTAGAGAGAGGGGTTTTGGAGTTGGGGATTCCGGCTCCATGGACACGAGTTTACCCAGCTTCGGATCTCACGTCGGTGGCGAGATCCTACGTGCTGCTATAATTCACTATATGGCAATATCGCCGAGTTACAGTGGATTGAGGTTGAGATTGTTCGTGCCCTAAGGCGTCCCATAGGCCGGCTTATAAAGGCGTCCGGCCTAGGGCTTACAGGAAAAAACCTACCGACTAAGTCAGAGTCCTAAACTAATCCGGCTTGGGCTTTGTCTTGTGGGCTAAGTCTTCCGCAATCCCAGCTGCCTTCTGGAACCTTCCTTAGCCGGATGGGCTTCCTACGCTTCATCATACTGGGCCGCCCGATAAGCCGGAATTCGGCTTATCACCACTATGGGCCACCCTGGTATCATGGCTTAGCTTCATATCCGTGAGGGTACCTGTTCGGCATAACCCCAACAGGCACGTCGAGCACCTGGCCGCCCGAGTCAGCTGATGTCGAGGGCAGCGGATATGAGAATGCGATTGGGCAAGGGTCATATACCTCCAGAATTTCACAGTCGTCATCGTCAGACCAATCTCGCATGGAGGCACGAGTCTTACCCGTAGCAGGAACTGAGCCGACGTCGGGGATCGGCATGTAATCCTCGTCGTCCGGGTCTTCCGTGTCGGTGACGGGGAGATCCTTACCCCAATTGACGGATGGATCCGGTCCATCCTCAGTCTTCTGCCGGGCAAATCTCTGCGTGACAAACACAAAGAATCCAGTCAATATCAAGGATAAAATAGTGAACCGGCATAAGGGTTTATGTCGGCAGAAAGCTTATGTCGGCTAAGGGTTCAGGTTACTTACGGCCGACGGAAGGTTGTTTCGACTATGGGGTTCTTTGCCCTATTCCCACTCCTCGGTCATATGCGTCCGGGCTATGGCCTTGACGCGCCTCCGGATCTGGGCCTTGTCCAGCTCAAAAGTGCTTGTCCGGGTTGGATTAAGCGGGCCACTCATGTGGCAGATCTTGTGAACTCGGCGCTGAAGCGGGGAGACCCGGCGACTAATGAATGTCGCCAGCAGGTCATCGGCCGACATCCCTTCTTCCTTGAGCTGCTCGACGACCCGAAGGATTTCGTTGACTTCCGCCACATTCTCCTTCGGGTTGTACCCCCAGTTGTGGTACGCAGAGGGGGGATCGAGGACGAATGCCGGAAGGTTGATCTTATCGACGTCGGTCGAGTTCTTCACATAGAAGAATGACCGAAGCTTGGCAGCGGTGGTGAGTTCACGACCATCATGTGGCTGATGATAGAACAACTTCGCCAAATAAAAGAAGTTCCAAGGAAGGAACAGAGCCAAGTTTAATTCGTTTTTGGTAGTTCATGTGTATCTTTCCTCTGGCACCCTCATCTCTGGTCTTTACTGACTCACCGTGCATTCCCTAATCTGTGGTAGTCCTCTTGGTAGGTGCTGAGCTAAAGAAATTATTGTATTTTCAGTTTGAGTGGCTTTTTAATGCAATGGAATCTCCAGCTAGGCTCTTGCAAAAGGCCACCACCCAAGTCCTGAATGTTCGAGCTTCCCTGCTGAAATCCTTACCTGAGGAAGACATGTGAGCAGCTCAAGCATGCTAGTTCCAACAACCAAATTTTGTGTGCAATACGAGCATGTATAGTTTTTTAAGTTTTCCTATTAAACAGGTAGTCCCTCCGATCCATAAAAAGTGTCGCTCATTTTGTACTAAGTTAGTACAATTTTTTTACTAAGTGGGCGACACTGTTTATAGATCAGAGGGAGTAGCTGTTTTGTAATTAGCAAACAGACACTTTTTGGATGGTGCGGTCTCTTTTTGAATCTCAGCGATCTCTTCCTCATTTTCTATATTTTTTCTCTCATGCGGCTGAGTCAAACGTTATCCTGGGTTAGTCCTTTTTTCATTTCATTTGTATGGTGAAGTCGTTTTGCTCCGGGGAGAGAGGGGCGGAAGCCATGGCGGAGCTTGATGCGGCGACGCCGCAGCCAGCTCAGCCAGTGTCGGGGGCGGTTGTGCTTCGCGAGCCGGGGAGACAGCCGGCGGAGAGAGTGGCGACCGCGCAACAAGCGTTGTCGGCGATGGAGATGGTCGCGGCTCGCGTCGCTCCTCGTGCAACCTCGAAGAGATCTGCGATTCGCCGGCATGGAAGTCATTTGCGCCGCCGCTGAGATGGTATTATTCCGACCTCCCCCCTTATGGCTGACTGTTTCTCTGATTTTGTTCAATTTTTCAGCTCGTATGCGTGCTGGTTTTGGGTGTGGTAATGTTTCCATGGTGAATTGTCGCACGTGAGAGTTCATGGATTTAGGCCTTAGGGAGTTCGTCCTCAATCGTGTTAGTCTCGCTGGATGCTTGTGTGTGAGATCTCCTTAGTTTTAGGTTCAGATTTTTGGTTCGCAATGTTTGTTGACTATACTTAGGCTTAAGTTTGTTGGGGTTTAGTTTTGTTGTTCAGTATACTTAGGTTTAACTTTGTTGACCTGGAGGAGCCGCTCAGCGCCTCTGAGGATATCTCTGCTAATTCATGGTGTTGGACAGATGGAGCCACCACTTCTTATCTGATTCATGGTGTTTGGTGCACAACGAGTAGGCAAGGTATTGCTGGCACAATCAATAAGATAATTGGCAATGGTTTCAAGATGATGGATCGGCCACTGTTTTGTGTCATTTGTTTTGGTTGCTTGCTGGTCTGGCCGGCCTGTCTGGTGCAATTTTTTACCGGGGTTAGATTGCTTTTCTTTTAGGATTGAGAAATGGTTTGACGAAACTGAACATATAAGGGGCATATTTGGTTTTTTTTATGAACAAGGAAGGACTCCAAAGGATCCAGAGCTGCATTACTCGGTGGCCAATGTTACAAAGAAACCCTTACAAATAAAAGAAATTGCAGATAAGGCCTCTACTTTTACAGAAAACACCTTCAGGCGCTTGGAAGAAACGTCATCAAGTCCAAAGCCACCGCTGGCGATGAGGACCTCTACTCCACGACCGTCAACACCCACGTCGGGGACGAGACCACTTGACGAGGATGCGCCATAGTATGCCATGGCCGAGCTCCGAAAGATCCTCCACCTGAGGAGGAAGAAGAACCAGGAGCACCTCATGTGCTCCGGCTTGGAGTGACTCCCTTCGTCTATGAAGACGGCGACTCTACCACGTCACCGTTGATGGACTCCATCTGCTGCAGCCCGCTGATCTTCAGAATCCTCCCTGCCTCCTCCAGATCGAGTCGGCTCCATGGTGGTGCTCAGCCTCCCCTCGCCACCTCGGCAAGCCGGAAGGAGCAACCACACCGGAGCCTTCCCGAAGAAGAGAAAGCCAACGACTTCGAGCTCTTTATTCGTGGGGGTTGTGGATGAAGTAGCGCCGCTCCCCTCCGGCTCCATCATCTGGAGCACTAGGAGCAGCAGGAACATCACCACCCACCGCCGGCAGCAGCCCGCATGCTCCGGCATCGGAAATCCCCTCGGCATAATGCCATTCGCCTCGTGGGAAACACCTAAACACAAACTACTACTAAGCCTACTACTACTATGTTCACAACGAGGCCGGCCTCCTCTCCCCCGTCGTCTCCGGCCGGCCGAGCCGCTGGAGAGTAGGAGGAGAGGAGCCGGGGCGGAGCGGTGGACTCTCAACGGGGAAAGGGAGAAGAGAGAGAGGTGAGAAGCAAATGAGAGAAGGGGCATATTTGTTGAGCTTGGATTTTGTTGTTGCTGCGGTGTTGGTGAGTAGAAGATGTCAGCGACGTTTTGATCGGTTGTGCTGTATATGAGCCTTGGGGCTGCATGGCACTTCTTGATATCAACTCGATTGATGAGTTTCCGTAATTGATAAATGAACACTTCTATGTTTATAGTTCAGTTTTAGAGTTTCAGTTTATATCAAAATCATGTTGACCTGGGTTGTAGGAGGTATAGTCCCCTGTGTAATGCTAATTCATATTAGCTTTAAGCCTTCTTTATAATCTCTCACCTGGTTGTAGGTTTGAGTCAAAGAAACTAAGTTACGACCACTAATTGTTTGTTTCAGTTTCATTTGTCTTTTTGTCGGTAATTTAATTTGCCTCTTAGTATCTTTTTGTTAATTAAGTATTTCATCTTTTAAGTTTTTCAGTATTCATTTTGTCATTTAAATAGGCATTGAAGCGGAATGGCGTGCAAGATTGGTCCTCGGGGTGGACAAATTCCTTGTCTGGTGGCGAATTTGGACTAGCTGGCTGGGTGCCTTTTGGTGGCGAGTGGAATGAACAAGGAAGGTGCATTCTACCATGTCCACATGAATATGCATGACGGGTATCTTTTGGTGTTGCGTTCTTGACCATGTATCTTCGCTGCACAGGAACAGAGTAATCTACTATGTCGTATTTGGAAAAGCAGTAGTATTGTTCTCGTGATGGAGCGAATCACACCTTGAACATACATGAAGTTATCATGAATTGATCGACCTGTAATGAATGCATTCTGGCACGGTGACACCAAGTCAGATATCAAGGGCTGTAGACGTTTTGCCAGGAAAAGACACCTGCCCTCATGCTCAAACTGGACGTATCCAAAGCTTTTGATTCAGTTGGGAATTTCTTCTCAAGCTGCTGCTGCACAGGGGTTTTAGCGCCAGATGGGTTAACTGGATTGCTATGCTTCTCTCCACAAGCACCACCAAGATCCTAGTAAATGGAGACATGACTGACAACATCAACCACAGATGTGGCTTTCGCTAGGGTGACCCTCTTTCGCCTCTCTTGTTTGTTCTGATCATGGATTGCTTGGCCCGTCTGATTGCCAAGGCAGAAGCTGATAATATCCTGTCTGCAATTGGAAACTAGACCCTCAGATTTCGCACTTCCCTCTATGCTGATGATGCAGTGATATTTCTTTGGCCTGATCTCTTTTAATTGACTGCCACGGTTTCCATTCTGAATCGTTTTGGAGCTGCTACTGGCTTAAACACCAATCTGAACAATTGTTGTATCACCCCAACTGCCTGTCAAAACTTGGACATGTCGTTTGCTGCAACTGCAACCTCCTGTCAGATTGGTCAGTTTCCCTGTATTTACCTTGGTATGCCACTAACTGGAAGCCTGCTGAAACGAGATGATTTCCAACGTTTACTAGAAAAATTCATGAAAAAGCTCGCCTGCTAGAAAGCCAAGTGGATCACCATGGCAGGGCGCTTGACTCTCGTTACCTCTGTCCTATCTGTCCTCCCAGCTTATCAGTTGATGGCGATCGTACATCCTAAGTGGCTGCTAAAACAAGTGGATAAACTTCATCGTGCCTTTCTTTGGGCTGGTGACACAAAGGTCTCTGGGGGCAAGTGTCTGGTTAACAGGTCTAAAGTCTGCCTACCTAAACAGCTTGGAGGCCTTGGCATCCCTAACCTTTTCCTGCAAAGTTTTGACATGACTAAATGGCTATGGCAACAAGAGACTGATCAGACTAAGGCATGGGTTGGCCTTCCTCTCCCTTTGGATGGAAATGTCATTGCACTCTTCCGTGCTTCCACCTGCATCACAATCCGCAATGGCCGGAGTACCTCATTTTGGAACAACCACTGGTTGCAGGGCTTCCCTCTTCGACTTCAGTTTCCTGCACTGTTTAATGACTCTATGTTATTTTATGGTGATCCAAATCCGTTTCTATAAGTGAGAAGGCTAACGACGGAGCGAAGCGAGGCCCGTCGCCGGTAGGCTTGGGCCGAAGCGAAGCGGTACGGTACGAGTTGTAACCGACCAGGACACCGATTGTTGCCGACCTAGTTTAGGTCAGGACCACTATAAATACGTCTTGTAAGCCGCCGCCGGAGATAAGCCACACATTGTAAATCCCGGCGCGTTTGTAACCTCACCCCGAAATAGTGAAGTATTGCTGGCTGGCGCCCGTGGTTTTTTCTCTTCCTTGTTGGAAGGGTTTTCCACGTTAAAATCTCGTGTCCCCCGTTGGTTTGATCTTGCTTAATTTCATCGTTGTTTTGCTATCGCTTGTAACAAGTGGTATCAGAGCCTTGGTTACAGATTAGGGTTTTGCGATGGCATCGATGAAGTTTGATCTACCGTTGCTGGACTACAAGACGAGGTTTTCTCTGTGGCAAGTCAAGATGCGTGCGATCCTATCGCAGGCTTCGGATCTTGATGAGGCGCTGGATGCGTTCGGAAAGAAGGACGCGAAGGAGTGGACTCCTGAAGAAAAGCGCAAGGATCGTAAAGCTTTGTCATTAATTCAACTTCATCTATCTAATGATATCTTGCAAGAGGTGCTGCAGGAGAAATCTGCGGCAGCGTTATGGCTTAAGCTGGAGTCGATCTGCATGTCCAAGGATCTAACCAGCAAGATGCACGTGAAGATGAAGTTGTTCCCGCACAAGATGCAGGAAGGTGGTTCTGTGATGAACCACTTGTCGATCTTCAAGGAGATCGTGGCCGACCTAGTGTCGATGGAGCTAAAATATGAGGATGAAGATTTAGCTCTTTTTGGTTGTTATGTTCGTTGCCTAGTTCCTTTACAAATCTGCGAGATACCTTATTGTTGAGCCGCGATGATCTAACCCTCGCGGAAGTATGTGAGGCCCTGCAGACCAGGGAAAAGATGAAAGGTATGGTGCAGACTGACGCATCACCCTCCAAGGGCGATGCATTGCAGGTTCGAGGCAGGCCTGAGCAGCGAGATAACAACAACAGAGATAAGAGCAGAGGCCGTTCAAAGTCCAAAGGACGAGACAAGTTCTGCAGGTACTGTAAGAAAACCAATCACACCATTGATGATTGCTGGAAGGTGCAGAACAAGGAGAAAAGGAATGGTACTTACCAACCGAAGAATAAATCCGACGGTAATGATAATGGTAATGGTAAGGTTGCTGTTGTTGCTGGTGATAATAGTTCTGATGGTGAATGCTTAGCTGTTTTTGCTGCATGTGTTACCCGTGATGATGAGTGGATTCTTGATACTGCTTGTTCGTTTCATATTTGCTGTAACAAAGATTGGTTCAGTTCTTATGAGATTGTGCAGACTGGAGATTTCGTGCGTGTGGGGAACGACAACAAATGTCATATTGTTGGCGTTGGATCTGTTCAGATCAAGACCCATGATGGGATGACACGCACGCTGACGGGAGTGAAACACATACCATCTATGGCGAGAAACTTGATCTCGCTGAGTACCCTTGACTGTGATGGGTACAAGTATGCCGGAGGGAATAAACGCCTGAAGGTATCGAAAGGTTCTCTTATTGTTATGGTTGGTGATATGAATTTTGCCAAGTTATATATTCTTAGAGGTAGCACTTTGTTTGGTACTGCTGCTGTTATTACTAATGATGATCCAAGTACAACTAATCTTTGGCATAAGCGACTTGGACACATGAGTGAACTTGGTATGGCAGAATTGGTCAAGAGAGAACTGCTAAAGGACTGCAATATGAGTAAGTTGCCGTTCTGTGAACACTGCGTGTTTGGTAAGCATAAGAGAGTTAAGTTCAATGCTTCCGTTCATACCACTAAAGGTACATTAGATTATGTACATGCTGATTTGTGGGGGCCTTCACGTAAGCCCTCTTATGGTAGTGCTCGTTATATGCTTACTATTATTGATGATTACTCTAGAAGAGTTTGGCCTTATTTTATAAAAAATAAAGATGATACTTTTGCTGCTTTTAAAGAGTGGAAAGTTATGATTGAAAGGCAAACTGAGAGGAAGGCGAAGTTGCTTCGTACTGACAATGGTGGCGAATTTTGTTCGTATGAATTTGATGATTATTGCAGGCAGGAAGGCATTGTCAGGCATCACACCATCCCATACACACCTCAGCAGAATGGTGTAGCGGAGCGGATGAACAGGACTATCATCTCCAAAGCTCGCTGCATGTTGTCCAACGCCCGCATGAACATGCGTTTTTGGGCTGAGGCTGCCAACACCGCCTGCTACTTGATCAACAGGTCACCGTCCATTCCCCTTGACAAGAAAACTCCTATTGAGGTATGGTCTGGTGAGCCGGCTGATTATTCACAATTGAAAGTTTTTGGTTGCACCGCCTATGCTCATGTTGATAATGGAAAGTTAGAGCCTAGAGCTGTTAAGTGCTTATTTCTTGGTTATGGTTCCGGAGTGAAAGGATATAAGTTGTGGAATCCGGAAACTAAAAGACTTTCTTCAGCCGGAGTGTTGTGTTTAATGAATCTGTTATGTATCAGGACAGTCTGACTACTGATGTTGTGCCAGATTCTTCTGATAAGGACGAACCACAGGTTCGTTTGCAGGTGGAGCAGATGGAGCACCTAGATGAGGAGGTAACAGAAACTGTTGATGAGGAGATTGTGCAAGCCTCACCTCCTGTTTTGCAGCAACCGTCGATTGCTGCTGATCGGCCAAGGAGAAACATTGTTCCCCCTAACCGATTAATTGAAGAATGTGATGTTGTTTATTTTGCTCTAAGTTGTGCTGAACAGGTGGAGCATGAGGCTGAACCAGCTACATACACTGAAGCTATTGCTTCGGTTGATCGTGACAAGTGGATTGGTGCAATGCACGAGGAGATGCAATCACTTGAGAAGAATGGCACATGGGATGTTGTGCGCTTGCCTAAACAAAAGAAGGCCGTCCACTGCAAGTGGATCTTCAAGAGAAAGGAAGGTTTGTTTCCTAATGAGCCTCCAAGATTTAAGGCAAGGTTAGTAGCTAAATGTTTCAGCCAATTCCCGGTGTGGATTATAATGATGTGTTCTCCCCGGTTGTCAAGCATAGTTCTATTCGTACATTCTTCAGTATTGTTGCTATGCATGATTTTGAGCTTGAGCAGTTAGATGTGAAGACTGCATTTTTGCATGGAGAACTTGAGGAGGAGATATACATGGACCAACCAGAAGGGTTCATAGTGCCTGGTAAGGAGGATTTCGTGTGCAAGCTAAAGAAGTCCCTTTACGGTTTGAAACAATCTCCTCGACAGTGGTATAAAAGGTTTGATTCTTTTATGATGTCACATGGCTTTAAGAGGTCTGAATATGATAGTTGTGTGTACATTAAATTTGTTGATGAATCACCTATATACTTGTTGCTATATGTTGATGATATGTTAATTGCTGCCAAGAGCATAAAAGAAATCACTACGTTGAAGAAACAGTTGAGTAGTGAGTTTGAGATGAAGGATCTTGGTAATCTAGATTGCTATTTCTTAGTCAGGAGAATTATATTAAGAAAGTTCTTCATCGCTTTAACATGCATGATGCAAAGTCTGTTAGTACGCCTATTGCTCCTCATTTTAAGTTGTCTGCATTGCAATGTCCTAGTACTGATGAAGATATTGAGTACATGTCTCGAGTTCCATATTCTAGTGCTCTTGGTTCCTTAATGTATGCCATGGTGTGTTCTCGACCTGATTTGTCTTGTGCTATGAGCTTGGTCAGTCGATACATGGCTAATCCTGGCAAAGAACATTGGAAGGATGTTTAGTGGATTTTCAGGTACCTTCACGGCACATCCAACGCTTACTTGAAGTTTGGCAAGACTGGTGAGGGACTCGCATGCTATGTGGATTCAGATTTTGCTGCCGATTTGGATAAGAGGAGGTCCCTCACAGGTTATGTATTTACTGTTAGTGGATGTGCTGTTAGTTGGAAGGCTACCTTGCAGGGTGTTGTTGCACAATCTACTACTGAGGCTGAGTACATGGCTATTGCTGAAGCATACAAAGAATCTGTTTGGTTTAAAGGTCTGTTTGCTGAGCTTTGTGGAGATGATACTTGTATTAACCTGTTCTGTGACAGTCAAAGTGCCATTTACCTTACTAAGGATCAGATGTTCCATGAGAGAACAAAGCACATTGATGTCAAATACCATTATGTGCGTGATGTTGTTACACAAGGTAAGCTGAAGGTATGCAAGATCAGTACTCATGATAATCCTGCTGATATGATGATAAAGCCAGTTTCTATTGCTAAGTTTGAGCTTTGCTCGAGCTTTGTTGGTATAACTGTTTAGCCCAATAGGCTAGTTGGCGCCGAAAGTATTTTCTTTGATGTTTCAGGGTGAAGGATTGTTGATGCTACAAGATGGAATTTGGCTCAAGGTGGAGTGTTATTTTATGGTGATCCAAATCCGTTTCTATAAGTGAGAAGGCTAACGACGGAGCGAAGCGAGGCCCGTCGCCGGGGGTGCGGGGCGCTGCCCCCGCGGTACGGTACGAGTTGTAACCGACCAGGACACCGATTGTTGCCGACCTAGTTTAGGTCAGGACCACTATAAATACGTCTTGTAAGCCGCCGCCGGAGATAAGCCACACATTGTAAATCCCGGCGCGTTTGTAACCTCACCCCGAAATAGTGAAGTATTGCTGACTGGCGCCCGTGGTTTTTCTCTTCCTTGTTGGAAGGGTTTTCCACGTTAAAATCTCGTGTCCCCCATTGGTTTGATCTTGCTTAATTTCATCGTTGCTATCGCTTGTAACACTCTAGGCGCAAACAGATAAGTGTCAGACAAGCTATACCCCATCGCAATTGGACCTCGCTGATCAAGTCCAGCCCTAGCCGGCTTGTCTTATCTGAATATCTACTGCTGTGGGAACTGCTGAATGTTCATGCCCCGACCTCCTTTGATGATACGGCTGAAGACAGTATCTCTTGGAAATGAACAACAAATGGCTCCTACTCCGCTGCCACTGCCTATTCTGCTTTGCTAGCTGGGCGCACCACGTCGGCCATTATGCCCAAGGTATGGAAGACAAAAGCAATACCGAAGTGTCGTCTTCATGCTTGGTTGCTTCTGCAGAACAAATGTCTTACAGCCGACAACCTAGCGAAGCGTGGGTGGCCTCACAATCCAATCTGCCGGCTATGCATGATCGAACCGGAAACTGCGGTTCACATCTCTGCCTCCTGCTCATACGCTGTCACAGTCTGGAATGGTATTACGGCAAAGCTTCATCTCCCCCTCTGCTGGCACCAACAAGCAACACCTCAAACCTGGGAGATTGGTGGCTCAAGTCGGCGAACCTGCTGCCTAAGAGATTGGCCAAGCGATGGCGGTCTATTGCTCTGCTCACTTGGTGGATGCTATGGAAAGAGAGGAACAATAGGATTTTCAATTCCAAAGCTCGCCCAGCTACTCTGCTAATCGATGTTGTCCTCATTGAACTTGCTAATTGGCGCACTGCTGGAGTTTTGTGCCTGGAGTGGCCGCCAGGAGACTGAAATCTCGCTGTAAAATCCTGGGCTCCTCGCAAAGCATGAGCCTACCTGTAAATATCTCCTTTTCTCCTCTCCCTGCTGATTGCTAGCAATTGTACATTTGTATCCTGTAACCCGAATCTATTCACCGGCATTTGTCCCGGTTTCGTCTTAATATATTGAAGCAGCGCCCGCTGCGTTCGGTCAAAAAAAGTAGCATTGTTCTCTACTTCGTAGGGTCACTTCTTTCGAGCTTCTGCTACCAGCCTATAGATTTTGGTGGGAAGAAGCTGTGATGGGGGAGAACCTTCTAAAACTGACTCGAGATTTTGTTTAGGATTCTGAAATTTTGACTTATTTGCTGTATTGAGTTGTGAGATTCAGTAACGTCCCTAGATTCGATAATATCTTACGTATGCGTTATTTGCTATGTTGAGTATGAGAAATGAGCACGAAATGAAATTAAAATAATATGAGAAGGCAAAAACCATGGTGTCATTGTATAATTCAATACATGTCAAAATAAAAGAAATGTCATGGTGATTTCGAGATTACAAAAAACAAGAACTTCTCAAGCCACTATTCCATCAGCGATGCTATCAGATGAAGAGGGAGCGGTTACAACAGTATAAGATGCGCTCTCCTCGTGTATATATGGGCACCGCTCACGTGTCGAAGTGGTCACGTTTCAGCTGAACACGGAATGCTATTCTTTTTTTAGATAGTACAGATGTCTCTAGACCTATCTTCTTGATAGATTGATGCATACAACCATTTTGTGCTAGACTTATTATGCCATTTGATAATAGCATAACATGAAGAGGCGAGATATTAATATGTTAATATATGTATAAGCAATGATTATGATGAAAAGATCATGATCCATGCATGATCTTTATTTGTAGTTGTTGTCACCAGCTGATGAAACATGGACAATCGAAAATAAATTTAACTCGATAAAAACTTGGTTGCGAATTTTTCGTCAGTTTAATTCTTATCAGAACTCCCTCCCTCTTGTATACGCAATTTAATTCTTATCAGAACTCCCTCCCTCTTGCATTGCCTCCTTGGCCATCTTCATCAGTTTTCCCGCGTTTTTACGGTACTCCTCCTTCATCTCTCCGTCCATTACCTTACTGATGCACTCCTCCACCTCCTCCCTGCTCACCAAGCCCTTTTCATTGCCGTGCATCCGCATGCCGATCCCCCATGCGATTTCCACATATTTGCATTGGTTGGCTGGTCCGCTGACCGTGGCATTGCCACCATTGGCACACCGGCAACAATTGCTCCGAGGTCGAATTCCATCCTCAATGTGTCAAGAAACAACATGCACTCAGAAGGGTTGTATAATCATTGCCAAGAATTCCCACAAATTCTATTACAGAAACTATACATATATAATCACTTCATATAATCAATTGCATACCTATGTCCTCATGTGCGAGGACTTCGAGCGGGGGTCCGGGGGACACCAAGGCACGATCAATCCCTTCTCCTTGCACCTGTCACCTAGTTCTTCAGATATCTTTTCTCCCTCGTTGGACCTGACGACCCACAGAAATGGCTTGCCGGAATCGCAGAGCCCATTTCCAAGCTCGTCAAGCTCGGCGGCGTCCAGGCTGTAGGCCAAAATAACTGATCCAGGTTGCTGCTGGTCCAGCCATGCCATGCACGGCGGCGCGGTGCTGCTGGAAAAGTTCATGCCGTAGGCCTTGTTCAGCGGCAGGCGGCCGTCGTCGAGGAAGAAGGACGGCAGCAACGGGCCGACCGTCTTCTCGCGCCACCTCGACTCCATGTACTCCGCTTCCTGCCGAGTTTGCAGATCATATCAGTATGCACATCTCTCAATTTTAGGTGCAGTTGAACTCACTACATGTTGCCAATGGAGGCAGCAGCATCCAAAACGAAAACATAGCACTGACCTGTGGCTCGAGGTCCCGGAAGGAATTGACGAGCACGTCGTCTGCTCCTTCGAGGCCCTCGAACTGGCGGATCGACACGTTGAGGTACTTGGGGTACAGCTCTGGGAGAGACCACGAACGGCGACAGGTCCTCCGGCCCAAGATCCACACTCACGGCGCCCCGGCGAAGCATCGCGCTCCCGTCGGCCATAGGCAGCGGCGCGCGTCCCGGCCATGCCTCCCCGTAGATCAGGTCCACGGCGCCGACTGCGACATGAACGCGGTGGCCGGAACGCCGGCGTCGCGCCCACGACATGTGCGGGTCGTAGACCATCACGGACGGGGTTCTCTCGGCCCGCGTCTCGGCAGCGATGACCTGCGCTAGCGTCTTGGACCCGACGGCCTCAGCCTTGCGACAGTACTCGACGAGGCCATGCCGCATTGCCGCTGACGTCGAAGCCGTCGGAGATGGCCGCCACGCGGAAGGGGTCGCTGGGGCTCGGGCTGGTGGAGAGCACGTAGCGGGTGAGGACGAGGGTCGGGCGGAGGCCATGGTAGGTGAGTTGGAGCATCAGGTTGGTGTGGCCCTACGCCGGCGGAGGCACCAGGAGGACGCGAGCGCCGCCATGTCCAGTGGGGGAGACAGGGGACCAGCAGGGGACGCCAGAACATGCAGAATTTTTTTACTTGGCAAAAACCCCTCTAAATCTTGTGCTTTGCTGTTTCGGCCCTCACAACAATTAGCATAGGCATAAATTTTGCATCGGCCCCCCTAAAAGATTTCCTGCCTCCGCCCCTGGCCATGTCTCCGCTCATCACCGGAGGCGGAGGATGTGGACCGGACGTTCCCTGGCTCCATGTCTCTGCTTTGCCTGGCCTCCAGAGTGCAGTGTGATTCTAACAATGTTTTGTTTGCTCTGCTTTGCGTAGCTTCCATGAAGAAGCAGGGATAGCAGAGCAGGTCCACTATACTACTACTCACTCCATTTCTAAATGTAAGATGTTTAGATGTTTCACATGTTATCTAGATGTAGTGGCGGAGCCACCAGGGGTCGAGCATGGTCGATTGACCCGGCTCAATTTTTGCCAAAAAAAATATAGATATAGTAGTCAGCCGAATCGGTACACAGACGTGAAAAAAAAAGTGGCAAACCTACCCAATCCTCCGCCCCAGCACTGCTCCGCCTGCCCGCGACACAGCTTCCTCCGCCGGCCGCCGCCACGCGCCCACGCCCGTCCACGGCCCCGTCCGTCCACGGCCCCGCAGCAACTCGCCCGTCCGCGCCCGGCCACGCCCCGCCGGCCGCAACAGCTCGCCCGCGCCCAAGAGCAGATCGCCCACGCCCGCGGCCGGCCACGCCCGTCCGCTCCCGGCCACGCCCCGCCGGCCGTAGCAGCACGCCCCGCCGGCCGGCCACACCCCGCCCCCGCGCCTGGCCACGCCCCGCCGGCCGCAGCAGCTCGCTCGCGCCCGCGCCCAGGAGCAGATCGCCCACGCCCGCGGCCGCAGCTCGTCGCGCCCGCGACTTGCAGGCTTGCAGCCGGTTGCTCGCCCGCGCGCGCGCCCACAGCTCGCCGCCTTGCCACAGCTCGCCGTCTGCCCGACAGCCGAGGTCACGTTTTTGGTTTCGATGGATTCCGACGAGGAGGCTGCCTGGCTTGAAGAAGAGAAGGCAATAGAAGAAGAGGAGGCTGCCCAGGCAGCACTATTGGTTGAACAAGAAGAGACAGCACGGAAGAAGGCACGCCTAGAGGTTGATTTTCCCCTTTATCTTCAATTTTGATGTCTATTTGTCTACTAATTAGCATGCAGTGTGTAATTAGCCACGCGGAAGAGGCTCATAGTTTATTTTTGTTTTAGGCAAATGTTCCGGAAATCTTTGATCTAGCTAATGTTGTTGCCGACCCTGGAGTTCGGAGACCAATTGGTGAATATGGTACCCCTGAAATTAGAGATAAAATGAGATGGGCATACTTGTCAAGAGGTCGTACTCGGTTGATTGGACATAATTTTCCCAAAAGAAAAATTGGTCCAGATTGGCGGTCATTTCTAGATGCATGGTATACCACCTATGATTGGTTAGAGTATAGTGTGGAGAAGGATGCTGCATATTGTTTTCATTGTTTTCTTTTCAAGTCTTCAAGCTCACACTTTGGATATGATGCTTTCAGAAAGACGGGGTTTAGAAATTGGAAGAAAGTATCGGAAAATTTCAAGAATCATGTAGGTGGACCAAATAGCATTCACAACAATGCAAGAAATAGTTGTGAAGATTTCGCAAATAAAAAGCAAAGTGTGGCATATGCTATTGTTTCTCATGATGAAAAATCACATATTGATTATGAGATTCGTTTGAGGGCTGTTGTGGGTGTTGTCAGATTTCTACTTGAACAAGGTCTAGCTTTTCGTGGGCATGACGAGTCTAGCACTTCCATGAACAAGGGAAATTTCCGTGAGATGTTGGATTGGTATGGTGCAAGATGCAAGGATGTAGCTGATATGATAAATGAGAATGCTCCTGGCAATTGCCAATTGACATCTCGTGAAATCCAACTAGATATAACACGAGCATGTGCAGAAGAGACTACACAAGTCATAATGAGTGAGCTTGGAAATGCCTCTTTCTCTCTACTCGTTGACGAGTCTCGTGATGTATCGGTTAAAAGCAAATGGCTGTGATCTTGAGGTTAGGCATTCGCTTACTTATTGTCCATGTCAAGATTAAGAGGACAAGGATATGATGGTGCCTCTAATATGCGTGGGGAGCTACATGGTTTAAAAACATTGGTATTGGCTGACAACCCTCATGCTTTTTATGTGCATTGTTTTGCCCACCAACTTCAATTGGTGGTTGTGGCGGTTGTGAAAGGACTTCTACCAATTGGTCACTTCTTTGGTCACTTGAACAAGATTGTTAGTATGGTTAGTTTTCTTGTACATAATTGCAAATGTGGGATTGTTGTGAAAGGACTAACCAATTGGTCACTTCTAATTTCTTGTAGGTGAGTGCCTCTTGTAGGAAGAAAGATGCATTGTTGCAATTGCAACATGACCGTTTGGTAGCACAGCTAGAGAGTGGGGAGATCTCATCGGGAAGAGGCCAAAATCAAGAGACAAGTTTAGCAAGACCAGGTGATACTCGTTGGGGGTCACACCATAGAACTCTCATTCGGATTCAAACAATGTGGGATTCAATCGTTGAGGTGCTTGAAAGTGTTTCTCATGATGGGACAGATGCCGAGGAGAAAGGTTTGGCTTCAGGTTATATGATATACATGGAAAGCTTTGAATTTGTTATTATCTTGCATTTGATGCTTCGAGTGCTTGGTTTAACAAATGCTTTGTCACAAGCATTGCAATCCAACATAGTGAGCGCTATGAATATGATTGTCTCAGTTAAAAGTCTATTGCAGAAATTGAGAGATGATGGATGGGAGCCTCTATTGCTTGCTGCTACTAACTTTTGTGTTAGAAGAAATATTATTGTACCTAATATGGATGATAACATTCCAGCTAGGGGTTATCCAAGGATCTCACGTAAGACGGTTACTTGCTATCATCATTACAAGGTACAACTCTTTAATGAGGTGCTTGATAGAAACCTAGCTGAGATGAATCATAGATTTTCTGAAACTTCTACACGCTTGTTATTGTGCACTGCATGCCTTGATCCTAGAGACTCATTTAGCAGATTTGATAATGATAAGCTAGTTGAGCTTGCAACTATGTACTCTGTTGATTTCTCTCCACATGATCGTTGTCTGTTGGTTGATGAACTGGAAATATATATTGATGTGATGAAGAGAAGTCCTGAATTCATAGCTTCTGACAGTCTAAGTGCTCTTGCTCTCAAGTTGGTTCAGAAGAGACAACATTTGACATTTCCATTGGTCTATCGCCTTATTACACTTGCATTGACATTACCTGTGGCAACATCATCAGTTGAGAGAGTTTTCTCGGCCATGAATATTATAAAGTCAGATCTTCGAAACAAGATATGGGATGATTGGCTCAATGATTTGATGATTTGCTATGTTGAGAAAGAGATATTTGCAAAAGTTGATGACAAGAAGATTATGCTACGTTTCATTCGTACAGTAATCGTAAAGGTCATCTTCCTCAAGGATTTCATCTTGCCAACATGGATTCAACTTAATGGTATGGTACTATCTTCTTATCAAAATGTAGCTTTATGTAGTTTTCTTGTTCTTTGTAGTCAGTTTGTATTTGTGCTTTATGCAATATGAAATTGTAGCACTAAATTTTGTGAGCTATAATATTGTGAGACTTCGACTTATTTACATTGTTCTTTCCGTACAATTGTGAATTACATGTGTCGTCCAAAAAAAAATTTGCCGGTGGCACACTTTTTACTGTTCGCCCCCCCTCGTCCCAGTTCCTGGCTCCGCCACTGTCTAGATGAATACTAAAATGAGTGTATATACATATTAAAATGTGACCAGATACATTTATATATATATGAATGTGGATAAAGTCTAAAACATCTTATATTTACAGACGGAGGGACTAGTCTTTATTTAGGACGATCGAGCTTGTGGATCACAAGGCGGATGCTGTGTTGAAGATGAAGTAGTCACGTCCGTCCGTCCGTCTATGTACACTTGCGGGTCACAATTTTGTGCACAACGTGGCGCTGGTCCCGCCTGCTGGTGTTTTCTGCGGTGCCTGGTTGACACGATCGAGTTCGTTTGGTTTTTTCTTCAGAGAGAGATATATACGTATATACGGAGTTGTAGTGTAATAACTCCAGAATCGGCGGTCTCTTTATCCCTCTCTCGCGTCCCTATCTCCTTCTACAGTAAAGAGGAGAGGCGAACCGAGGGCGACCGGCTTTTCCGCCTGGGATTCCGCCACCCTCCTCTTCTCTCCGGTGGCCGCACGCCGTCGGGAAGGGGAGGGGGGTTGAATCTCCGGCCGGATCCGTGTACAGTTAGCTAGGTAGCTAGTCTGTTTAGTTTGCGGGGCGGAGATCGGTCCATGCCGTCGACGCCGTCGCTTGTAGTTTGCTTCGGATCTTCGGCTCGGCGTTGCTCTGCGGCGTCGGCGTGGAGATGCGAGGCCAAGGTGTCTAGACGGGGTCGTCGATGCGACGGCGCCCCCGTTATGGACTTTTGTTTCTCCCCCTTGGTCGCATCTGGCCGGCGTTTTCTCCGGCGTCGGCGGGAAGGAGGGAGAGGGTGTGCAGGAGCTGCGTTCGCCAGTCCGTTTTGGCTGGCGGTGATCTGGAGGACGGCGGCATCCGTGCTGGTGTGCTGGTCCGTGGATGGCGGATCCGGCTCTGCTTCTCGCCGGCGGCGACGGGAGAGGCCGGATCTGGAGGTTGAAGATCGGCTTGGGGAAGACCCCCACACCGCATGCCACAGTGATAGGTGGGTACCTCGCGTGCTCCTTATCGGTGTCTTTAAAGCCTCACGGCGATGGAGCTCCTTCAACCTTGGGCTCGTTGGTTGCTGCTCCTTCCTCTTGCGGCGTCTCGGCGTCGGAGATGATGGTCGGCTTCGTTCCGGTGGAGCAGAGAGCTTCGAGGACGTCGTTGTAATTTCGATTTCTTTCGGGGTTCTTTCTGCAATTTGTACGGTGTTCCGGGTCCTTCTGGACAGTTCTGTTGGTGTGTACGTGTATTGTACTGTATTCTATCTTCTGATATAATATATATACGTATGCTTTCAAAAAAAAAAAAAACTCCAGAATCGGCGGTCGACCTCACTTCCCCGAAGTGAAACGAAACAGTATCCACAGCTGGCCCTGTTGTTGCTTCTATTTACAAAGGAATGCCACCGCTCAGAAATAGGAGAAAGAAAAAAGAAAAAGAAGCAACGCATCGCATCGCTCGACCCCATCTCGCTGCTCTGCCCCCAATCCAAAATCAACCAAGCTAGGGTTCCGTGCGCCTCCACCGCCGCCAGCGCCCGCCGCCGCTGAACCCGCCGCCGAAGACCGGCGGCCGCTGCTCCGACCCGTCTCCTCGTCCACCCGCCACCGACGGCCGCCGCCCCGACCCGCCCCTCGTCCACCTGCGGCCGACACCCGCGACCCACGCCGCCGTCCGCCGCCCGCAGACCGACCCCGTCTCCCCGACCTCCTCCCAGCCACAATTGCAGCCGCAGGTTGGTTTTGCCCAAGATGCTTGACAGTACATGATTTTAATTTGCTTATGTTGATTTCAATTCCAGTGTAGCCGAAGATCCTTGACAGTAATGATGCTAATTTTCAGTTTATGCTCATTTGATTGCTAGTAACAAATGAATTACAGTGTATACTTGAGTTGATGGTAGCAAATGCCCGGATTTTCAATGTAGTTCAATTGCAGTGTAGCAAATGCCCAGTTTTTCAGTGTAGTTCTATTGACCTGTACTCAATTACTGTGTACAAAATGCCCAGATTTTCATTGCTGGACCTGCTATTTGTTGAATCAAATGGATCTAGTTGCTGATTGTTGTTCAATGTTTGCTAGCAAAATGAGTTTCAGCCACAAATAAATATTATTCCTACTACTGATTGCTGATTGTTGTCCAATGGTATGCATCTAGAAAGACAAGCTGAAAAATGTGAAAGCAAATTGGGATGCGGTTGCTCACCATGTGCATCGAAGAAGTGAATAAAAATAATCGTCGGGTTCATGTTTTGAGTGCCAATGGTCAATTTGATAACGAACATGGAGCAACAAGTGCGAACGGAATCTCTTCCCCCCTCCTCTGCTACAGTTCACCGACTCCTCCCTGTGGGTGCAGGGACGATCCGAGGCCAATCTCGCCGGCATTGCCGGTCGAGTGAGGCGGAGGTGAGGCGCCGGCACTCCTTCTGTAGGATTTAGGAGTAGGGCTTGGCCGTGTGCCGGTAGTTGGCCTTGTGCCAGGAGATCGCCGCTGTGTTTTCCAGGCCAGATCTGGCGGTGGCTGGTATGCCTCGCTGTCGCCGTCCTTGTGGTGGTGATGGTGATGAGGTTTGCCAGCGTCTCCCTCAATAAGGCCTCTGTTGAGTGGTGCTCTGGTGGTTGGTGGTGTGCCGCTTCTCCTCGGCCGGCCATGGTGGCGAGGGTGGGGAGGTGCGTGCTTGGTTGCCCCAGGTTAGCTGCTCGCTGGGTTTCTCCCCTTTGGCGGCTTTGCACGGCGCTGAAGGGTCGTCCTGGTCTTCCTTTACCGAGCTCCTGAGGTGGGAGTGCGGTGAGCTTGGAGCCAGGTACGGGAACCCTAACAATAAGTGCAGGTGGTGTTCTCCCGTCTCGATCTGGAAGCTGCGTGTGGTTCTTTGCCTCCTGGCCGGCCGTGGTGGTGGGGGGGAGGTCAGAACTGTGTTGCTGCAACTGGGTTGGAGGCGGGAGCGTCGTCGTCGTCTCGCGGACAAGTTTCTTCGGCTCTGGTTCCTCTTGGCCGGCCATGGCGGCGAGGGAGAGGGGCAGAGTAAATACATCTCCGTTCGCAGGCGAGGCGCTGGGGAGCTTCTGGAGCTTCAGCTCCCCATGGCAGTTCTTCAGCGGCGGCTGTTCCTTGCCGCTGCTTCTCTTGGCCAGAGGACTGGCCCTGCCATGCCTGGCAGTTCTGACTGCCTGGGCTTTGTCAACCTCCACGGGAGGCCTTTCTTCAGCCACAACGCTCCCTCCCAAGCCGCTTCCCAGCAAAGTGGTGCCGTCCCCGGCTGGTGCAGCGGTGGTAGCGTCTGGTGGTTGCTCGCCGGCGTGCTCCTTGTACTCGATCACGTTTTTGAGTCTTCTTTTAGGGTGTTCTGTGCTTTTTTCTTGGGCCTGGTTGTAATTTTACTTTTCTGTTTGGCCCTGTATGTAAATGTTCACCCGACGCCGTTGGAATGAAAGCTCCAGGCCCTTTGTGGCCTTTCTGTGCAAAAAAAAAAAGATAACGAACATCATCTGTTCTTTATTTCAGATGAATCCTGCTCCAGGCTCGAAAGAGCAGATGGTTGCTGCTGCTGCTGCCGCTGCTCTCGCTGCGAGTGGACAGAGGTACCATTTGTCACTCCTCGAGTCTTTTCTCCCCCTGCTCCTTCTCTCTTGTACTGGTAGTAGTTAGTAATATTTAGTTCTTGCTGTCACAACAATTTGTAGAGCCCAAAAGCTTACAGCTGACGATCTAGCGAGTCTTCGTGATCGTGTTCGCAAGTCGGTGGTTCTACGTTCCTGGTCCATTGCCGGGATTAACACAACCACTCCGGCAACTATCATTGCATCATCACCAACGTTTTGCTACATACTGCTGCATAAGTTTACCGCAGATACTTGTGAGATAGTGTTCCCGACGGATGGTGCACGATTCAACCTGAAAAAATGTGATTTCATGACTATTAATTCTGACTTGGCGGTAGCCAAAATTAATAAAGGATCGATGGTTCCTGTTCGGTTTACCGAAAGACCTGTCTCCTTTATGGACAGCGTATATCTCTATGCCAAGAAGGGACGAGGCTTGACACCTGGTTTCGTTGTGAAGTAAGTCACCTATTCTTTTACGTGTTCTCTTTATCCGCGTCCCTTTATCCCTGATGAATATCATTTGAACTAATAACTTGATTCAAATTAGTTCTACAGGTGAATCAAAGCAGAACAATTTTCCGGGCAAGTTCCTCATTGATAATCCTCCTGAATCTGTGTCTGTGCTCGGAGGACCAGTGTTTGATGAGGCTGGAGAATTCTTGGGCATTGTAATTTCACATGAAACTACCTGTATTGCTATGGGTGCATCCAATATAAAAGAGATGCTTCGGCAAAATCTTCCAGCAGTGGTATTTATTCTATCGATGAAACATTATTTTGCTCGGATTTGTCCATGACTGTAGCTCATTGGTTTTGATGATTTTACAGGCTCTTGGGGAGCTTACCAGCCTGAAAGTTCTCTAATTGAAGAAGATGAACTGCGAGACTGCCGGGTACGTGTTGTTGCCATTGCTTTGCTGCTATCTAGGTTGTTTGCCTGTTTGTTTTAATTTTAGTGGATGCATCCCTGGACGAGTATGTCCTCTCTAGTAGATGCAGCCCTGGTCGTGTCCATGGTTGCGCTTTGTAAAAAAAGGGGAGCCTTATTTAGCTGCACTAAGGCTGGGTTACGGTGGGTTTGCAGTTGTATTTATTGATTGCTGTAATTTCAGTAATATGTTGGGTTCCTAATCGGTTAGAGCACCGTCCCTGCTCAATGTAGTGTTTTGTACTCCCTCCGATCGGTAATGGTTGTCTTGAGGTGCATTGCATTTTATACTAGCCTAGTACAACATCTGAGACAATTAATCCCGATCGGAGGTAGTAGTAATCTCTAGCTGTACCATGTTGCTTCCTGAGAGTTTATGTATGCTGATGTATGAACCATGCTTGGTATTGAGTGTTATATATGTTGGAGTACAGCTCTCTATACGGGCTTTGTCTTAGGTATTCTTTTAAAACCTTTCTGTTGGAGTATAGAATGATTTCATGTTCAGTCATCTGTATATAGATAGAGGAAATGCACAATCAGGTTATTCTAGCATTGACTGGACACCCTGTCGAAATATGTGTCAAACTTTGGAAGTCGGATGTTACCTCTTACTGACTATTTGTAATCTTCAGACATATATGTGGCAGTTTAGCGTCTTTTAAGTGTCTTCTCGAAGATCTTGAAAGCAATACTAGTATTCGGCCATAAAAGAGTTCATCAATACTACTACTACTACAACTCTCTGTTCCCAAATTTAACTCATTGTTAACTTATGTGCCCAGGTTTATATGTCTGCAATGATCTTGTATCTTTGAAGGAATACACAAAGCTGCAGTCTGAACCCAAGCATGCAAACGTCTGGGTGTAGTCATCAATAAAATGTAAAACACTGATATGATATCATCTGTAATGCTGACGGTGTGGGTTTTGTGAACCAGCTCGCTGGGTTGTGTGAAGACGATGTGATGGTTAATCTTGCTGTGTTTTATTCTCCTGGTGCATCAGCGGTGCAGCAACTACACTCGTCTGTCTGATAGAACAATTGTTGAATCTTTTGTTTGGCATTACTGCTCCTACTACTCTATTAGGAACTGAATCATTTGTAATTTCAGATGTGTGCTTAAAAGAAATATATTCCTTGGTTGAAGTTCAAAAATAAAAAAACGCAGCTAATTGCAATTTTTGGAACGAGAGATCATGTGGTTAAAACATAATGTTGCAGCAGCAGGAAAGTTGTTGGTTCACATTTAGGAGGTGGTTGTCTCCCAGTCTTCAGTCTCAAATGGGAGTGCAAGGAGCATGCTCATAACTGTTGCCATAGAGGAAGATAGAGATAAGAGTAAGTGGAAATTCAGTAAAAGTGACAAGTTCTGTGTTAAATTCTTGTATAATAAGCTATCCTCCTCTGGTCCTGATAGATCTTTCAAACAGATTTGGAAAGCTAGAATTCCCCTCAAGATCATAGTATGGCTCTGGCTGATATGGCATAATGCTATTGCTACTAAAGTCAATATGAAGAAAAGCAAGTGGGCGGGGAACTACACTTGCAGATTTTGCTCATCTCATGAAACAATTAATCATCTGTTCTTTAATTGCCCTGCTGCCTCGTTTGTTTGGGGGTCTGTAAGGCCTTCCGTAATGCATTGTATCTTAGCGCGTTATCCTAGGCAGTGGTGAACTATAAGAGACAACCTCCCTGCATTGTATCTTAAAAGTTGTATCTAAGTGTACTCGTATTTAATGATTTTAGCCTTATATTTGCATGTGATTGGGCTAGCAACTTTTTTGTGCCTATGATCCCGTGCAAGAGTTGTATCTTATATAAGATACAATCTCAATCTCTTTCTTCATTAATACGGTGCCACATAAGCAAAATATCTAGGATACCGCTCTAAGTTATGCCTTCATGTTTCACTCAATACTTTTGGTGGATTGCCAAGTTTCTTCCCTCTAAAACTAATTTGCATGTTGTGGGTGTGGCTGCTCTTTGCTGGGCGATTTGGAAATCTAGGAACAGAGCATGTTTCGAAGAGAAACTCATATCTTCTCCTGTTGAGTTGGTGTGTTACATGTGTGTATTTCTTCGATATTGGGCATGTCTGCAGAAGGAAGGAGATAAGAAGGCTATCCTGGATAGGGCTGACCGGATTCAAGGAGTGGCGCTGGTGACACATGAAGCAGCTAGAGAAGGTGCAAGTAGAGCAAGCATTGAAGAGATCGCTGATGATGACGGCACGGAAGAAGCACAGGTGTAAAAAAGAGAAAATGGAAGCAGGGAAAGAGGTTGCTGCTTTTTGTGGTGGTTTCGGGAACGACTAAACAAATGATGGGATGGTCGCATGTTTTGTAACACTTGTCGGTTAACAAAAACTTGTGTGATGGCTTTGTGCTCCACCTGAGTGGATGTTGGGGTTGCACAACTAGAAATTTCAGGGGTTTTCGCCGTCGGCATGGTGAGCCGGTTCATGGAGGCACCCACCACGGAGCACATGAGTGCTGTCAAGCACCTGCTCCGCTACATCGCCGGCACGATCGACCACGGCTGTTCTTACACTTCAGTCGCTGAAGGTGCTCGCCTGGTCGGTTCAGTGATGCAGATATGGCTGGCGACGTTGATGACAGGAAGACTACATCTGGAACATTGTTCTTTTTTGGAGATTGTCCAGTCTCGTGGCAGAGCTAGAAGCAAAAGGTGGTCTCACTCTCCTCCTGTGAATCAGAGTACGTTGCCACCGCCACCGCAGCATGCCAGGGTGTCTGGCTTCGGCGTCTCCTCGGCGAGCTGCTAGGATCTGATCCTCTCGTCGCTGAGATGCACGCGGACAACAAGTCCGCGATTCAACTCTGCAAAAACCTTGTGTTCCATGATCGAAGCAAGCACATCGAGGTGCGGTATCATTACATTAGAGGCTGCATTGAAGATAGGACTGTTTCGGTTCTGTTCGTCGGCACTGAAGAACAACTTGCTGATATTCTGACCAAGGTGCTTGGGCGTGTTCGGCTTCAGATGCTCCGCGAGAAGATCAAGTTTGTCGAAATCAAGTAGACATTGCATCTGGTTTAGGGGGAGATTGTTGAAATAAACCCAGTGCAGTGCAGGTTTTAGGTGTCTGTCAAGTGTCTGTTTCCTTCAGTTTCGTCAGTTAGGACTTAGTCGTTTGTTTACGTTAAGTTCAGCTTCAGTTTGTTAGGATCTGGAGCTATTCTCGCGTGATGCGATCCGTTCGTGGGATGGCACGAACAACGTGGATCGTGGCTACGTGATTTCCGCTTTGTAACCAATAAAAGGGATAATGGAAATACAGAAAAGTCGCAAGCTGGGCTCTCTCTCTCTCGAGTTCTTCTTCAGCTCCGGCTAGATTAGGGACGACAGTGCTCACCGATGCCGTACTCGTGGAAGATGAGACAGGTGATGGAGGAATCGACCGAATCAAGGCGGGCATGGTCGTCGACACAGGCGAGGGCGAGGGATGGGTTGAGGGGCTCCTCGACCTCCTGGACGCGATGACGCCTGCTTCGATACGCAGAAGACACTTGAGTGCGAGGACGGCGCACGTGGGAGGGGGCGAGCTCTTCGAGACAATAGAGGCCCGTGCAGAGGGCGGTGGTGGCGGCGGCCAGGGGGTGCGCGGAGGCGTCGAAGAAGAGGTTGCGCTGGGCGTCAGTGCGGAGGAGGCGGGAGGCTAGGAATGAGGAAAGGCAGTGGTGGGCGGCAACCCAGAGATCTATCGTCGGGCGGGCACAGATCGAGCGCCATCTCGCCAGCAGCACGTCGTCGGCGGATAAAAAACCGTCCTTTGACCTCTGGGTTGCGGTTGCGAAGAAATAGGGTTGCGGGTGCGAGAAAAATAGGGTGCGGAGGTGGTGGGGAGAAATTCTGCGACGGGTTGACGCTGGCGAGTGGAAGAGGGCGGCGACGGGGAGGGAGAGGTAGAGGGTGCCGACGGGATCCAGAACGGGCGAGGGAGAGCGAGAGGGAGTGGTCGCCTGAGGGAGAGAGAGTGGTCGCGAGTGGGAGGGCAAAACTGGGAAACACAAAAATCTCGTAACGTGATAGAAATTGACCTACAAAACGTAAAATGTCTTATAATTTGATACATAGGGAGTATTTGCTTAATTGGGTTATTAGCTCGGAAGTTCATCGTGTTTCAAATAGGTTGATCTAATGCTTTCATGTTCACCCTAGAATAAGTTTTGCATCACATTGCTTGTGTATCATATAAGACAGTTTTTTTTTCTAATTTGGAGATAATTTGGATCCTGTTCTGTATAGTTGTGCAGATTATCACAAATATTATATTTTTCCTTATTTTCACTAGCTGATGTATACTTGTTGCTTGTGTGTAACTTGAATGAATCTGTATTAGTTTGTGTATTTTATCTTTATTTTCTAGCTGATGTATACTTCTTGTTCTTTTCATTTTTAACATGTTTTTCATTCCAAATAAATTGATCTTATCTTATCAAAAGTGAGATCATTTTTTACTTCTATGTACTGTTGCTTTATTTTTATTTGTGAATATTCTGTGCTTTCAAACTTTCGAGAATGTGTTGCACTTTTATAAACAAATGTGCAACTACACCATTTTTACTTCCATATATTGTTGTTTTGATTTTCAAATAATATTTGATTTCAAACCATCTTCGAGTGATTAGAAAATCAGTTGCACTTTTCCTAGAGAATGCGCAACTCGGCCATATTCTATTGCCATATATTGTTCATGTACTTTGGCATGCTTTTCATTTCAAACCAATTGATCTTAACCTATCGAGTATGAGTTGCACTTTTTCTAAAGAAATGCGCAACTCTGCCATTTTCTATTGCCATATATTGTTCATGTTCTTTGGCATGCTTTTCATTTCAAACCAATTGATCTTAACCTATCGAGAATGATTTGCACTTTTTCTAAAGAAATGTGCAACTACACCATTTTTTCTTCCATATATTATTATTTTGACTTGATTTTCAAATACTTGATTTCAAACCATGTTCTACACTTCCTCTTGAAAACGAGTCTTTAGAAAAACAGTTGCACTTTTCCTAGAGAAATGCGCAACTCGACCATTTTCTAATGCCACATATTGTTCATGTACTTTGGCATGCTTTTAATTTCAAACTAATCGATCCTATCCCACCGAAAAGTAGTTGCACTTTTTGTAGATGTGCAACTACACCATTTTTACTTCCATATATTGTTGTTTTGATTTGATTTCAATCCATCTTATGTAGTTCTTCATTTGAAGACGAATCTTTAGAAAAGCAGTTGCACCATTCCTAGAGTAATGTGCAACTCAGTCATTTCTACTGCCATATATTGTTTTTATTTCTTTGGCATGCTTTTCATTTCAAACCAACTGATCTTAAACATCTAAAATGAGTTGAACATTTTCTATAGAAATGTGCAACTATACCATTTTTTACTTCCATATATTGTTATTTTGACTTGATTTTCAAATAATATTTGGTTTCAAACCATCTTCTACACTTCCTCATTTCAAAACGAGTCTTTAGAAAATCAGTTGCACTATTCCTAGAGAAATGCGCAACTCGACTATTTTCTATTGCCATATATTGTTCATGTATTTTGGCATGCTTTTCATTTTAAACCAACTGATCTTATCCCAAGGAAACTGAGTTGCACTTTTTCAAAAGAAATGTGCAACTACACCATTTTTCTTCCATATATTGTTATTTTGACTTTATTTCAAATAATACTTGGTTTCTAACAATCTTATACACTTCTTCATTTGAAAACGATTCTTCAGAAAATCAGTTGCACTTTTCCTAGAGAAATGCGCAACTCGGCCATTTTCTATTGCCATATATTTTCATGTACTTTAGCATGCTTTTCGTTTCAAACCAATTGATCTTATCCCAGCGAAAATGAGTTGCACTTTTTCTAAAGAAATGTGCAACCGACATTTATACTTCCATATATTGTTGTTTTGATTTGCTTTCCGAATAATATTTGATTTCAAACATTTTTTACACTTCTTCATTTGAAAACGAGTCTTTAGAAAAATGAGTTGCACTTTTCCTAGAGAAATGCGCAACTTGACTATTTTTCGTTGCCATATATTGTTCATGTAGTTTGGCATGCTTTTCGTTTAAACCAATTGATCTTATCCCAACGAAAACGAGTTGCACTTTTTCTAAAGAAATGTGCAACCGACATTTATACTTCCATATATTGTTGTTTTGACTTTATTTTCAAATAATACTTGGTTTCTAACAATCTTATACACTTCTTCATTTGAAAACGATTCTTTAGAAAATTAGTTGCACTTTTCCGAGATAAATGCGCAAGTCGGCCATTTTCTATTGCCATATATTGTTCATGTACTTTGGCATGCTTTTCAAATTCTAACCAATCGAGAATGAGTTGCACTTTTTCTAAAGAAATGTGCAAATACGCCATTTTACTTCCATATATTGTTGTTTGATTTGATTTTCAAATAATATTTGACTCAGACCATCTTCTCCACTTGTTCATTTGAAAAAGAGTCTTCCGAAAACCAGTTGCACTTTTCCTAGAGAAATGCACAATTCAGCCCTTTTTCTATTGCCATATATTGTTCATGTTTATTTGTTTGGCATGCTTTTCATTTCAAACCATTTGATCTTATTCCATCGAAAACAAGTTGCAATTTTATAAAGAAATGTGCAACTGGACCATTTTTACTTATGTACATTGTCGTTCTTATTTACTTTTCGAATAGTTAAAACCATGTTTTACACTTTGTGATTTGAAGTGAGTCTTTCGAAAACGAGCTGCACATTTTCTATAGAAAATGCACAACTCGACCATTTTCTTGTTCCATATATTATTATTTTATTTTTTGACATATTTTCCATTTAAAACAAATTGATCTTATCTTATCAAAAAAGAGTTGCATCTTTGTAAAGATTTGTGCAAGTAGAACATTTTTACTTCTATAAATTGTTGCTTTGTTTTTCTTTATGATTATTTTTCAATTTCAAACCAAGAAATGCACAACTAGATCATTTTTACTTGCATATATCGTTGTCTTGAATGATTTTTGAATATTCTTTGGGATCAAACCTTTTTTACACAACTCGATTTTTAATCGTGTCTTCTAAAAAAGAATTGCACTTTTTCTATGGAAATGCACAACTCGGCCGTTTTTTGTGCAATATATTGTCCTTTTTTATTCCCTTATATGTTTTTATTCCAAAGAATTGAAAATGAGTTACACTGTGTCTAAGGAAATGTGCATCTAGATCATTTTGAAGTGCATATATTGTATTTTGTATGTTTCTCGAATACTTGTGAGATAAAACCATGTTTTAAACTTTTTTATTTGAAATGAGTCTTATAAAAATGAGTTGCACTTTTCTAGAGAAATGCGCAACTAAACCATTTTGTAGTGCCTTATAGTGTTCTATTTTATTTTGTTGACATATTTTATTTCACCATGCTTATTCTAGCATTGTTCTCAATTATCTTTGTTGTTCTTAATTAGTATGTTTCCTATTTAGGTTTTTCTAGTTTTTATAAGTTGCGGGTCTTGGGTGCACTAAAGCTGCTCAATAAGTTGAGCCATTGACTTGGAGCAAACTGAAGAACCTAGGAGAGGGGTGAAAAGAACGTCCATGTTCTTCCGGGCAGAAGGGACCGAAAGAAGGCTCAGGATCATGCACAAACACATATAGTAAGGCCCAACTACTGGCACTCTGGCAGGCATCAAAGAAAAGCCCAATAGAAAACGGGCCAAGACCCAGGATCATGCACAAACACATATAGTAAATCCCAACTACTGGCACTCAAATCGGTGGTCACTTCGATCCCGATCTACATCTCCATTGCGATGGAGTTGCCTGCTTGGCTGCTGCAATTTCTCAACAAAAGCTTCTGGAAGGGGTCTGAGGCTGTGAAGGGCGGGCACTGCCTCGTGGCATGGGACAGGGTTTGCCGGCCGGTTGAGTATGGTGGACTTGGCATCATGAACCTCAAGTTGCTCGGGTTCGCGCTGCGGATCCGTTTGGTTTGGCTGCAGCGTCGCCGCGAGGGTTGTTGGTCCGGGCTGCAGTTGCAGGTTGAGCCGGAGGTGCAAGCAATGTTTGACGCCTCAGTCCGCTTCATCGTTGGAGATGGCCGCATGACGCTCTTCTGGGATGACGCCTGGCTAGGTGGCCGGTCGATCAGGAGCACCGCGCCGGCATTGTACGCTGCTGTTGACGCACAGGCGAGGCGGGCCAGGATGATACGCGAGGCGTTCCATGAACGCCGCTGGATCCGGGACGTCACCGGACCACTCATAGTGCCTGTGCTGGTGCAGTTCCTGGAGCTCGTAGATGCGCTTCAAAGCGTGGAGCTGAGCGAGGGGACGCCCGAAAGAGTTGACTGGAAGTGGACCTCATCCTCTCTGTACTCCGCCAGCTCTGCATACCGGGCCTTCCATGTCGGGCTGGAGCTGTTCCCCTGTGGCAAAACCATCTGGAAAACTTGGGCTCCGGGAAAGTGCAAGATGCACATTTGGCTCGCCATGCAATGCCGGCTATGGACTGCCGATAGGATGCTTCGCCATGGCATGAACTCGCACACTACTTGCCAGGGGCGGATCCAGTGGGGGTGCCATGGGTGCCATGGCACCCCCTAAAAAATGCAGATTTTCTTAATCCAGTAGCAATTAGTCTAATTTTATGTGTATTACATGTGTTAAAAATATTTGTAGACGATATTTAGACTATGAATATTGAATTTGGCACCCCCTATTATTTGACCATGCATCCGCCACTGCTACTTGCCCACTTTGCGACCAGGAACCGGAGATAGCCGATCATATAGCCGTGGGCTGCGTGTTTGTGAGGGAAGTCTGGCACATCCTTCTGCGACGCTGCAACCTATTGACGCATATTCCGGCCGCGGACGCCAATTTGATTGAGTGGTGGCCAGACGAGCGCTGCCGTGTACCCAAGCCGCAACGGAAGGGCTTTGACTCACTAGTTTTACTCACGGTCTGGATGTTGTGGAAGGAGCGGAATTCCCGCGTCTTCCAATGTTCGGCGGGGTCAGTGACAAGCACCGGCGGATCCAGCCGCCCCTATGCCCGGGCAGCCGCCCGGGCTTGCCGGCAGATGATCTCTTAAGTTTTGTACCTTTGTATAGTAATTTCGTCCAGAAAAATGGTGATTTAGCTATGTTTGCCCGGGCTTCTGGAACATTCTAGGTCCGCCACTGGTGACAAGCGTCTGCTGCAAGATCGCCGACGAGATTTAGCTCTGGAAGATCTCCGTCATAGTCGGGTTGGGTATGCTGTGGAGCTAGAGCTATAGGTGTAGTGTTGTAGGGCGATGTCCCATGTTCCGCGTTTTGTGGCATACTAGCCCTAGCGTCTTAGCCTCGATACATGTAACCGCATCCAATGGATGCCGGATTCGCTATAAATATGTTCGCCTTTTTCTGCTAATATAATCGACACGCAGCCTTTTGCGTGTTCGCAAGAAAATAGACCAAGACAAAAAAAAACACATGACATAATCACAAGAAGGACGAGATCGGATGGCTGGTTCGATCGACTCAGACCAAGGCGGACCCTAATTCCTTATTTTTTTTGAACAAGGAAGCCGAGAATCCTAACGTCGTAAGACTAGCCACAATGGGAGTATCATAGGTAGTATCATGCATGCCATGTTGGCAAAAATCCTATGTGGCACAACAATTAATGAAGAAAGGCATGATAGTGGTATCTACCTATGTTACGATATCATAGCACGTAAAACTAGATTTTTTAATAATAAGTAAATCTTATACACACATTTGTATTAGGATTCTACAAACTAATTAATAAGATGTGGGTATGATACTACTATATGATACTAGTATATGATACTATGCATTGTATGAGTAGTATCATATACTAGGGGCGCGTTTGGTAGCCTGCACCTAAAATTGAGCTCCGTGAGACTTGGCCCGCCAGGGCCTAGTCTGGCGATACCAAACTCTGAGCCATGTTGTGCTCTCCGTTTGGCAGCCTGCATCGCATGCCTAGCTGTGACTTATGCATTTCGTTTGGTTCGCTGCAGCGTCGCAGATTAGAAAGCATGGATGCAAACTGGTGTGTTTGGTTGCCTCCCGACTGCGATTGTGCTCACCTATGGTCGCTCGTGGTGAGGTTACCATAGCACACCATCATCAGTTCGAACTAGTAGATCATGCAGTTCATCCCTAACTACTACGAATGACAGTTCAACCCTAGCTAATACGAATGACAGTTCATCCCTAGCTACTACGAATGGCAGTTCATGCAGAAGAGGAATGAGTCCTTCTTCTTCTTGTTCTTCTTCTTCTTGTTGTTCTTCTTCTTCTTACTTTGGTAAAGCTCATATCCTGGAGGCACCTCTGTCAGCCCACATTGCCTGAGCCCACTCCATTCTTTTGGACTTCCAAGCTTCAATGTCTCCAGTGGGGACACCATGGCCGCCCTGATCGACGTCGTCATGCGTCACATCATCTTCAGCCGGGAAATGATCATCAATCCCCCACTCTAAGATCCAGTTGTGAAGAATGCAGCACGCAAGTACTAACTTTACTTGGGTCTCGAAAGGGTGGAATGGCTTCTGGTCAAGGATTTTGAATATGTTCTTCAGTGCAGCAAAAGCTCTTTCTATGGTCACTCTAAGGCTAGAGTGTCGGATATTGAACAATTCCTGCGCATTCTGGGGACCAAACCTTGCACTGAACTCGTTTAGATGGTACCTGGTCTTTTGGAATGGCGGCAGAACTCCAGGACGACATGCATATCCAGCATCTCCAAGGTAGAACTTACCTTCAGGGATGTTGATCCCATCAGGCCTGGACATGTTGTCAGCTAGAATGGTTGCATCATGTGCCGATCCCTCCCATCCAGCTAGCACATATGTGAACTTCATGTCAAAATCAACAGCAGCTAGGACATTTTGATTGGTGTAGTGCTTCCTTCCTGCTGCAGACTCTGATCTCGGCACTCTAGCTGTTACATGAGTATCATCGATGGCGCCAACACAATCCTACAATGAGATGAACAAACTGTCATCACAGTGTGCTACATATGTTGTCAATACATTGATAAGTTGTACACAAACAGTTAACTCTTACCTTGAAATGTGGAAAGCATCTGAAGTTGTTCCTTATCTTCGTTGGTGTTTGACCAGTAGGTGGCTTTATCATGTCATGTCTCAGCTCTCCAATAGAAAATAGCACTTGCTTAAAATAGCGGGAGATAGTCTCACATGACCTCCTGAAGGTGCTGTGGATAACTCTAAACCTCTGATTATGACCCACAACATGGAGAAACATGCAAACTTGCTCTTCCACACTGGTGTGGATGCTATCCTTCAACATGCCCCCTTCTCTGAACCTTTTGACAAGTTCATAGAACGGGGCTCTACCCATCCGAAGCATTTGCATAGCCTCCAAATCAGTTGTGTTGTAGATGTGGTTGAAATTAGCAATCCTCTCCTGATCTCGGGCAAGCATAGGACCATAATGCACCAGAGGATACGCATTGCGCCTAACTACGATCTTACGAATCAGTAGGATCCATGTCTGAACGACAGCTATGAGTGCTGCTATTTGCCTGATCGGAGTCACCCCACAGTCCTAATAATACGGATCTACCATTAGTACTGGTCACCGTTCATCTAAATCGACTCTACAGATTTTCCACTATGGAGCAGGAGACATGACTATGCCATTGGAGAGGGAGGAGACGAGATGCTGTCGGAGAGGAAGGAGACGAGCAGATGCCAGAGAGAAAGGAGACGACCAGATGCCGGAGAGGACGGCTACTAGGTGCTACAGGAGAGGAGGACGACGACTTGGTGGCGGAGACCAAGATCTGGTCGGAGGGGGAATTTTTGGGGCTCTATGGCGGGCGGTGGCCGAAAAGAGGAGGAGATGAGAGTATGTGCGGCGCGAAACCCAGCCGGAATTTCCCCATCTCCCGCGAGCCTCCCGCGCGCACGACGTCGCCCCTTTTTGCAGCTCTGGGGCCTGGCTCGCCAGGCACGGTCGATTCGACCGTGCCTCTCGGGCCTGGCTCATCACTGCTTTAAACAGCGCGTGCGCTGGCCACAATGCGGGCCTCCTGCGACCAACCAAACATGCCACTTTTGCAGCTGGTGGACCTGTTTGGAGGTGCTGCAGGCCACCAAACGCGCTGTAGTATCATATGCATGATATCAATATATGATACTTCTCATTGCGACTAGTCTAAGTAACCTTATATGTTTGCGACCGCCAGAGGTACACCGTAGCCAGTGACCCTAAAGACAGCCTGTCGGTGGTTTTTTTTTTTTGAACAAACATATATTAATATTAAAGATCACAGTACATCATTACGTAGCTCCTTAAAACAGAGCAAGAAACAGATGTGCCTAGCTACACAGAAAGAGTGTAAGACGGTGTACATTGATAAACAACATGAAGAAACCGAAGATTGCCGATGGAGTCAAACAGCCATCGATCATCCGTCAACAAATTGGATTCGAGAATGCCGCATCCGCAATCTCAAAGGGCCTCTATGCTCTATACCGGTTGATGCCCCGTGGGTGGATATCCCGACGGTCTATCCGGCGTATGCACTTGAGGTAAGGGAGATTTGAGCTGTAGATATCTGTGGACTAACACCGAGCTCAACCTCAACATGTCCCCTCTGTTAAATCTGGGAATCAGCAACAGAGATATAGTCGGCCACCTCCGGTGAAAGAACCTGAACAGAAAGAGGACGGTTTCTTCAGCAAAATCATCATCAGGCAAAGATAGCAGTGTGCAACAAGAGCGCTGAAAATCCTGCTCGTTAACCATAGCTGCACTTAAGCCACCATCACGCCAAACTTCAGATCCGAAGTAGATAGTGTTGGTCAACTTCCTCCCCTTACCACCATGGCTGGCCGGAAGAAGAATCCCATCAACGTATCTCCAAATCAGAAGATGGCCATAGACCAACAGATGCACACCGTAGCGGTCTGAACCTCGATCTGCACGGCGGAGGACGCGAGTTCGAGTCCCAGTCTAGCCAAAAAAAATCCATTTTGAGAAGAGACCCATGGTGCAATGGTCGGCAGGTAAAAGCACCAAGCGCCAGCACCCGGGTTCGATTCTCACCTTCCAACCTTAATGACAATACCGGGTGAAATCCTCCCCCGGTCTTGTTATTTTGAAGATGGCCATAGATCGAGCTTATTCCGCTGATGATGCTGGCGCCAGAGAAAAACATCACCTTGGCCCTCCACCATGGAGCACCAGAAGTGGAACACTCCGGCCGTCCCACTCCACCGCTCGCTAGCAGCCAGAACCAACATCCCTGACCTGCAGAGCTACACGAGCCCAACTCCACCTCTCCTCCACCTCGGCGACATCGGAAGAAGGCAATAGTAGCAGGAATCGCTAGATCTGAGACGAAACTAACCTCGAGCTTATTTGTCAGGGGCGCAGCAGATCCTCCGACACCCACCTTTAGCTCCGCCCTCCGGAGCACCTCGGCGAGGAGAGGCGCCGCCGCCGGCCTCAGGATGCAGCCGAAGACCCCTCGGCATATTGCCATTCACCACATGGGACAAAAGCATTAGCACTACAAGCAACAACCTAAAACTACTATATACGCGGGACTCGCGCGGCGCCTCTCCTCCGCCATCTCCTACCAGCAACGCCATCGAGAGAGGCTCGGGATCGACCCGGAATCTCGCGAGCGACTCTCAACGAGTTTTAGAGGAGAGGATAATCTGAGCTGAGATCGAGTCCTCCTTCTTCTGCCGCCTCCCAGTGTTTAGATTGCATCGCCTGTCGCTGGGTTGTCACCGGTTTTTTCGGCTGCCCAGGTGCGCGGCTGAAGCACGTAGCAACGACGTATTTTAATTGTGCCCGTCACTGGTAAGCTCCGCGGGGATCAGTTCTGCATTTTATTCATACTTAACTCAGGAGGACAGGGGCGTACTACTAGTGAAAGCTCATCGTTGGCACACTTCCATTCCCCGATCTCGCGTTCTCTCTCTCTTATCCCTAACGGTCGTTGATGCTTCACCGCCACACCGTATTCGCCATGTCGAAACAAGCTGCGGCTGGGTTGTTTCCGACTTCGAGTAACAATAACGTCCATGTTGAATTATTAGTACGGTTTTGCTAATCATCGGGCACCTGATTTTTCCTTATGTCTCAATCGATGTTGTGAGTCGTTTGATTTGTCCTGGAGATTCGTGCTGGGCTGCTGTTAAGGGAGGAAAGAGAAAGGAAAATAACCGAGAATTCTATGATTCGAACCTACGACCTACCGTTTCCTAGAGCTAGCGTACAGCCAGAGGGCTCGGAGAATTGATTGTAAAACCTGGCTAGTTAGTTTATTCGTTCTTTCTTGTGGTAGTATTTTTCTGCTAAGATGTTTCCTCTCACGTTTTTATTTTTTACTGCATGTTGTCATTATCTTTATTTTTCTATTTATTTTTACCCTTTTTAATTTTATTTCATGTCACACTCATCTCATGTTTGTTTATTGTGTTTCATCCAGATGCCTTCTTTAATATTCGTCGTCATTTATAGTAATTTCTACCATGAGTTTCAATTGGTCATCTCATATTATTGTAGTATGACTATAATTTTTTATGAAACACTATTTCCTTGGTGGTAGTTCTATCTACTATTTTTTATATAAGTTTATGGGTTGCCCTTTCTTGTGCACTAGAGTTGCATTTTTTTTCTAGTGCATCATCACCCGTTTTTAATATGAGTTGATTTTTTTTAAAAAATGTGCAATTCCAACTTGTTTTGAATAGGATTTACACAAAGAAATGTGTAACTCAAAATGGTTTTGGGTATGAGATAAACTTTTCTCAACAAATGTGTAATTCCGAACATCGAAGTAGAATTCAGATTTGTGCAACTAAACTAACTAGCTGAATATGTCTTTGAGATTTGTCCAACTGTTTAGTTAAGTTGCACATTTCTGTCATATTTAGACTACTAATTAACTAATTGCACAATTCTTCGAGATTTGTGCAACCGATTTGTTTAGTTGTGCATTTCTATCAGATTTGTATTTCTCTAACTAAACTAACCGGTTGCACATATGTTCGACATTTATACAAGTGGTTAGCTTAGCTGCATATTTAAGTTTTGTGCAGCTAACTAACCAGTTGCATGATTTTTCGATATTTGTGCAACTGGTTTGTTTAGTTGCATATTTCTACCAGCTTTGGATTTTTGTAACTAAACTAACCGGTTACACATTTTTTCAAGATTTGTGCAACTGATTAGCTTAGTTGTATATTTATCTCAGTTTTGTGCAACTAACTAACCAGTTGCACATTTCTTTGAGATTTGCAACTGGTTATTACATGGACATTTGTCTCCAGATTTGCGTAACTAAACTAACCGGTTGCACATTTCACTAAGATTTGTGCAACTCATTAGCTAAGTTGTACGTTTGTGTTAGATTTAGATTTCAGCAACTAAGCTAAACGGTTGCATATTTTTTCAATATTTGTGCAACTGGTTAGCTTAGTTGTATATTAACTCAGTTTTGTGTAAATAACTAACCAGTTGCACATTTCTTCGAGATTTGAGCAACTGGTTAACTATTACATGCATATTTTTCTCAGCATTTGCATAACTGAACTAACCAGTTGCACATTTCATTGAGATTTATGCAACTAGTTAGGTAAGTTGCACATTTATGTAAGATTTAGATTTTGGCAACTAAGCTAACCGGTTGCATATTTCTTCGACAATTGTGCAATTGGTTACCTTAATTAGATGCATATTTATCTCAGTTTTGTGCAACTAACTAACCAGTTACACAACTCGGTGACATTTATTGGATGTCTTTGTTATTTTTAGATCCACTTTTCACAACACCACATAGTCGCACATTTTATTGCCTATTTTTCAATTTTAAATATACACATTTCTTATTCAACAAATGCAAGAAGCCGGCATGCATTTTCCATCGACAAATCATTTATCATGTACGTACAGAGCAGCAGCAGTAGCTGACTAGTAAGGAACCTGGACTGTTGCTAGCTACCTCGCCTTCTCATTCTCTGAATTAAAATGATGCTAAAACGTGTTGCTAAGCATGGCAGTCAGCTAGCTACCCAACAAGCACAATGGCATCTGCGGGTACGTAGAGCGTCGACTGAGACCTAACAAGTTCTCAGGCGGCTGCGACATAGTCACACCCTTATTAGTACGATCGAGTAATAAATTACTAAAAGGGTGTGGCTATGTCACAGTCGATTAAGAAATTGCTAAGTCTCAATCGACCGATAATCATCTGATTTCCGTCGCTAGATCTCACCGCCGAATTCCTTCATATTCTTTTCTTGTGTTTTTGTTCCAGCCCATGTTTACGAGGGCCTGTGTTTGTGTGTGACTGTGTTTTGGGCTGGGTGCCTGTGTGGGCTGTTCGGAGCAATATAACTACCTCTAGCACAACGTCTCTATTATCTCATTTACCTGGCACTAAAAAAGCTGATTGACTTCTTTTTTTGAAAGAGTACTAGCTCATTTATGTAAAAAAACAACATGAAAATTTTCTGACTAATATTTGGAAGTATAAATGACGGTTATTTTAGTTGTCCAAATCCAAATCTGGTAGAAAAGTGCAACTTAGCTGACCGGTTGCACAAATCTCAAAGAAATATGCAACTGGTTAATTTAGTTGCCCAAATCCAGAACTGATAAAGTTATGTAAGTAAGCTAACCAGTTACACAAATCTTGAAGAAATATGCAACTGGTTAGTTTAATTGCTAGTTGCACACATCTCGAAGAAATGTGCAACTGGTTAGTTTTAGTTGTCCATATACAAATCTGAAAGAAAAGTACAACTTATCTAACCAGTTGCACAAATATCAAAAAAATGTGTAACTGGTTATTTTAGTTGACCAAATCTAAATATGGTAGAAAAGTGCAACTTAGGTGACGAGTTGCACAAATCTCGAAGAAATGTGTAACTGGTTAATTTATTTGCCAAATCCTGACAGAATTATGCAAGTAAACTAACCAATTACACAAATCTCAAAGAAATATGCAACTGGTTAGTTTAATTGCCAGTTGCACAAATCTCAAAGAAATGTGCAACCGGTTAGTTTAGTTGCCCATATACAAATCGGACAGAAAAGTGCAACTTAGCTTCTCAGTTGCACAAATCTCGAAGAAATGTGTAACTGGTTATTTTAGTTGCCCAAATCCAAATCTGGCAGAAAAGTGCAACTTAGCTGACCAATTGCACAAATCTCGAAGAAATGTGCAACTAGTTAATTTAGTTGCCCAAATCCAGAACTGACAGAATTATGCAAGTAAGCTAACCAGTTGCACAAATCTCGAAGAAATTTGTAACTGGTTAGTTTAATTGCCAGTTGCACAAATCTCGAAGAAATGTGCAACTGGTTGGTTTAGTTGCCAAAATACAAATCTGCACAGATAAATGTAACTTAGTTAACCAGTTGCACAAATCTCGAAAAAATGTGCAACTTATATGTAAAAAACTAGTTGGAGTTGCAGATTTATAGGAAAAAATGCAATTCGTCGAAAAATGCAACTCCTATCGAAAATTGGTTGAAGTTGCACATTTCATGGGAAAAGTGTAACTTGTATCGAAAATCAAATAGAGTTGTACATTTCTTGTAAACTGCTACAAGGTCTCATGCACATTTTTGTCCCGCCATAAAATGATACAGCCCACATGCAAAACAAAAGGTAAGAAAAAAGAGATAAGAAGATAGATGAAAAACTGAGATACGTACAAAACAAGGGGAAAAAGCACATATCTCGTGCAGGAAAGATTAATAAGTAATCAATTTGGTTCCTGACCCACAAGATACATTGTCGCTCAGAAATAAGTAAAAGTACGATGTATATTTGTCACAAAAACGTTTGAAAACATAAGTCATATTGGAAGGTTGTTCTATCTAACTAGAACTAATAAAAAAACAAGGCGAGTGATATCAAAAATTTTTAATTAAAATTAAATATTCAAATTTGAAAATTAGAAATAGAAGAAAATTTACAATAAGCAAACATGAGATGAGTGTGAAATGAAAAAAAAAGGAGAAAAGACAAAGAAAATAAATAGAAATAAAAAATGATAACTTAAAATAAAAAATGAAAAAAAACATAATCATCAGAGGCAACATCACAATACTACTCTAAATGGCCGTATTTCCAGCATTTAACAAACTCAACGTGTTGGATAGTTGGTTGAGCTAGCTATAGGAATCAGGCAAGCACCGGTTCGAGTCTTCGGTTTCCCATCTATTTTCTTCCTCTCCACTTGTACACGAATCTTGACGTGAAATCGGACGGTGCTACTGAGAATTAGCAAATCCGTTACTAAAAAAGTTTGCAACAAAACTCTAGAACTCCTAGACAACAACATTAGCAGAAGTCCATAGAAAATATTAGTACCTCCATTCCATAATATATGCCTTGCACTGCTAGAAAAGGTTACGGTACATTTTAGTACAGTTGTACTACACTAGCACAAGTCCATACGGAAGATTAAAATGTGCCCTTTGTCTCCCTATCGATCTGAACAACGAAAGTAAGCTCCATCAAGGACGGATCATACCCATGTCATCAGGTACTGGGGCGGCACTGACAGGAAGCTCTTTCAACGCGACCGCGCCCGGCGATGCGCTGCTCGTCAGCTCGATTACCGCCTCCACTATGTCCGGCTTGTATCCCAACCGTGGCAAATATTGACTAGGGGCCCACGCCTTCACCGTGTATCGCTGCCGGCCTAATCTCCACTACTAATAAACAAGCCAACATAAACTTTCCTACGTACACACCACAAATGCACACAAAACAATAACGAGCAGTTTCCACCTCACGATCTGATCCGGTAGATTAGATCTAACCGTCCCCTAAAAAAAAAACCCCACCAAAACGTACATCTAGCAATTTCTAGGGGCAGACGAAACTCTGCCTCCACGGTGGTGTCGAACGGATGCGCCGACATGTGGGCCACCGTTGCTTCTCTCCCGTCCCACGATTTCCGCCTCTTTCCTTCCCCAAATCTCTCTTCCCTGATTCCCTCCCGATCCATCGCTCCCTCCCCTCCAGCGCCACCTCCCCATCGCTTCTACGGATCCGGTGGCCGACTGACAATCTAGATGAGCAGGGCGGCGTCCTCTCCCACTTGTATCTACCCCTGCCCCACGCCGTCGTCTCCGTCGATCTGAGTCGGTCGAGCTGGGCAGAGGAGGAGGCCCCTGCGTCCCCGCTACCCCATCTTCCTCGCAGATGGCGGGGGCGGCCTCAAGCGTGCGATCTCCTCCTTCTTCCTCAGTCCTCACCCATGGCGGTTCCGCTGGGAGGGCAGCGGGGGAACTGGTTCGTCTTCTACCGGGAGTTCAATGTCTTCGACCGTGTGAGCTTCTCGGGAGGCGGAGATGTGGATATGTTGCGGAGAGGGAACTGTTGTCCGCTCCTTGCTTTCCTCTCTGAGGATTATGAAATCGGGAGGCGGAGATGTGGATATGTTGGCGCTCGAGGTCTCTCTCCGGGAGGGGTGGCGGAACGGAACGGCAATTGAAAGGTGAGGGTAGACACCTGCAACTCGGAAGACAGCCCACCACCGGAAGGTGAGGGTAGACGCCTGACAACTCGGAAGAAAGCCCACCACATGCTCACACCATAGATCGTACAGGCAAGAGATTTGTGCACGGAGTATCTCCTGTGCCGGATTCTAGGGGACTCTTGGTGAAAATTATCGCGATGGATGGTTGGAGCCTGATTCCACTTTCAGGTGACTGCTTCTTAATTTTCTCCACTACAATCACTTGATCACTGTTGCAGAATTGTGATCCAACAGTTGCTCTCTACATTCCACATTTTTTAAAACTCAACTTATGTTCTCTGATTGAAGCACGACAGTTCTTATGTGAATTGGGTACATACATTCTGATTGAATTGAGGCGTAGATATTGTGGTGTGGTTCTGTTTTATAATTTAGAAGCTCACCATGGATGTCTTCCTCACCAGCCATGAATAATGTGTGACTGCTTCCGCAAATTGATGGCAAATCCCTGCAATGGACAAGCTCGGCCTGTACGATGGATTTGTGGGGAGCAGCAGCCTGGAGTTTCTCTTGCCATTTCAACCTGAGATATGTTGGCCTTATCTGAACTGTAACAGTTAGATTACTATCATGGTACGAAACAATTAGATTACTATTTTATCTTATCGCAACAGAGACAGTAGCATGTAATGTATTTCTTGTTAAAAGATATCCGCAGTAGCAAATTCTTCTCTGGATGGAATAAAAGTAGTTGCAGATATTTGAAGTCATAATATTTTGAGTGCAATCTGAAGTTGCAATGAAAAGCACATTATTTTCCTGTACGTAAGTATTTTCTATGTGCAATGCAAGAGAATGTATGTTACCATTTGATCTGATTTGGAAAAAGATTTTTCACTTTCATGAGCAATTGCCAGGCTACCTTTTCCCATAACTTTCCACAGGTATATATATTTGATATTTCCCACTGACCATTCTCATATGCAGGTGTTGCTGTAGATGCTCAAAACAAATTGGCAAATGGGACCATCCAAATTGAAGGTACAGATTTTTTTTTAGGCTTTAGGAGAGGGAGAATACCTGCATATGGAAGCCTCAATTCCAATGTTTTTTTTAATGTTTCGTAGGCCATATATCTTTTTCTTGCAGGTATGTGGATTTCCTAAAATAAGGTCCTGCTTTTCTTTGTCATTTGTTCTGTAATCTAATCATAGTATAATCATCTTTGCTATCTTTTTGTTTGTAGATTCAGCGACAGAGGGAAGTTCGAAATCATTATAGGGCCTATATTTCCGTATATGCGAGTGTAAGAGTCGCCGCAGCAGATACCTACTCCACTTTTTGCAACTGACCACTTCGATTGAATTGGCTATGCTCCATATTGTCAAAAAAAATGGCTATGCTTCATTACATGTATTTGTATACACCGACCAAAATGCTGGCATTGACTGGGAGGTAAACAATTGTTACCCAACAGTCCTTGTGCTTTAGAACACACCTTGCTTGAAGATATTCGCATGATTTATGCTTCAAGTATTTTCTTTCAGATGAGAAATCACTCCATACGTTTCTTAAGAGGATGGAACAAACTGATAAATATTCGAAAGTTCACAGCGGGAAGACACATGCAATTATTTCTGCGTTTTGGGTACCTTTTTGGTTCAGATATAGAAGGAACATGTGTGTGGCTTTATAAAGACGAACTCAATTGATAGTCTTTATTTATAATTTCTAAGAACATCTTGGACCCATTTGACTTTAAAAAAATGAACATGGATATAGAATCAAACTTTAATTAAGTATAACGGGCGTCATTTTGTTACAGTTTATGAGAGATTTACCTAAACTTTATCTTCTTTATGCATTGGGTAAATGCTTTTTCCGATGCTTGAATTTTATGCTAGACATTCTGTATTGCAAAGGTTATCTGCACTACAAATGAAAGATTTCATATAATAAAATGCTTTCCTGGTGCATGGAACATTGTGCCTTGTACTCTTTTTGTTTATTTAATTTCTACTACTAAACTGTAGCTAATTTTCGTTATTATGTTGTTAATATGTAGTTTCGAGATATATGTTAGCTGCAAAGGTCTTCAGCTTGCCAGGCACATTTGATAGGTTCAATATTAGTTGTGGTGAGTTATCCTGGCGAGAAGTATGAACCTATCCAGAATCTCAAGAAAAAATATGTGTTGATTATTTTTCCACAGTGATCCGTATTTAAGTTAACTACTGGCACATTTCTCATTCGGTCTCGGTGATCAGCTTTTAATTCTTGATGTGCACATAGTCTTTCAGGACAGCAGAAGGATTTAAGTTTTCTTCAGGTTGTCAGGTGATTTAAAACCTTCCTTTAGGTACAGCATGTGTAATGCTTTGTCTATATATCATCTGTTGTGTTAGACTATCTCTGGTTTCAAATTATCGCCTTGTCGTATTCTTTCGTTCACAGATAATACACTATTTCGCGACTTCAAGTAAATACTTCTTGTCTTGAGGCTTGTCTTCTAATCAATTTCCCTTGTGCATAAATTGATGTTTGATTTATGTATATAATGATCCAGGTTTCAGCCTTATAGCATCCTTCAGTTTCAAGCATAAGTTAAGTCTTTGAGGTTGTTATATTAAAATTATACCTCATTTCTTTATTTCATTTAGTCATTTCAACTTCAACTTTGAGAGTATTGAATATGTACTGGATACAAAGTATATCAACTGAATTTATCTGCGCCATAGAGGTAAAAATGTTTATTGACATCATCTTACTTTGCATGATTTATTGTCTTGGTTTGCATTCATATCTTAGTCATTTCAACTTCAACTTTGAGAGTATTGAATATGTACTGGATACAAAGTATATCAACTGACTTTATCTGCGCCATAGAGGTAAAAGTGCTTATTGACATCATCTTACTTTGCATGATTTATTGTCTTGGTTTGCATTCATATCTTAGTCATTTCAACTTCAACTTTGAGAGTATTGAATATGTACTGGATACAAAGTATATCAACTGACTTTATCTGCGCCATAGAGGTAAAAGTGCTTATTGACATCATCTTACTTTGCATGATTTATTGTCTTGGTTTGCATTCATATCTTAGTCATTTCAACTTCAACTTTGAGAGTATTGAATATGCACTGGATACAAAGTCTATCAGCTGAATGTATCTGCGCCATAGAGGTAAAATTGCTTATTGACATCATCTTACTTTGCATGATTTATTGTCTTGGTTTGCATTTATATCTTTCAGCGTTTAGTTCCGGAAGTCTATGATTTTTCCATGCCCTGAGATTGTATCTGCCATTCTTACAATTAATCTTATCTCTTGCACGCATAATTTACCCAACATAGCTAAACAAGGCATTATGTAAAAAACAGTGTAAAGCTTTGATATTTTTATGCCACTTGTGACCTGCTGTTTAGTTTAACTGAGATGGCAATGTGTCACATTTGTTCTCCAGTGTTTGTACTCAAATCAGTGCAGAATTCTTTTATCTCTGATCATCCTTGCAAGACCAATCATGGCGTGTCTGGCCAATTTGAATAAGAATGGTTGATATGGATTTACCGTGTGTTCTCAGAAGTAGACATGTCTGTACAGAAACTATATGTGAATGGTATGCGAGTTAATATATGAGAGGTTATTTCGCAAATTGTAGATACTTGACTTTCGCATGTTGGACTGCCAATGGCGCTGAATGGAACTTGAAGTGAAACTTGTCGCGTTGTTGCTTCTGTTCATGCATACCGTCCAAAGTGAGTAACTGACAAATGAATAAAATCTTACGCTACAGTTTGCGATTCGACGATTCGGTAAGTTCAGTCAGACGGCGTGTCTCAGAACAATGGTTGGTGTTGTCTTCCGCCGGGCGGTGCAATGAAGGACCTTGGCGCGGGGAGAGGCACGTGCTGGGCGGGATCCAGGCGTCGTGGCGGGTGGATGTGCATGAGGAGGAGAGTGGAGCGAAGTCTGGGGTAAGGCTGCTGGTGAAGGACTGCATCATCACGTTGAGCGGGGTGTTTTGAACCTTGGTTTTAGAGTTGGCGCAAGTAGTCGTGAGTGTTGGCGCCGCCTCGCTTACGTGAACAGGACTATGATTCTATGAGCATCACTGACCAAAAGGCTTGAGGATTCTTGATACCGAGAAAGAGAAAGGTGTTGGGTCATGACGGACATAAAAAAATGTAAGAAAAAAATGTTACGATTGAATAAACGTGCATTGCACATGCACACTTAGGCCGGTAGGCCCAATCTGTTATTTCTCAATGATCATGAAGACCACATTTCAGGTGGATAGCAAATTGTTCATTTGGTAATTTGCTGCAAGTGGTATACCGTATTTACTTTGATGCTTCTATTGTTGTAGATGTATTCTCACACTGGTCTAACTATTTTCCTCTTTAAATTGTGACAAATATATTATGATACTTTCTGATTTTCACATTCTTATGCCTTTATTTTTGGTATCAACATTTTATATCTCGCCACTGTGTGGTTCTTCCTAGATATTATTGAAGTAGAAATATTGCATTGTGGACGAAACCTCTCTATCCTACAATGTATGGGAATATATAAAATGAATGCATGTACATATCTAACTTAATGTAAATGGTGAAACGAATATTGTGTTATGTTTGCTGACACGGAAATGTGGAATTTTGGGAGCTAATATGGAGTATTATATGTGTATGGGACCATAGATAGTAGGATGCCTTTGATGATGTATACGGTATACCTCATATAAGCGTTTTGGATCTTACTAGATATTTTTTTGTTCGGTAAAAGAGATGAATGTTGGCAATGGATTTAATTGATATGTTGCGGAATTTTTTGTGAAGTTTCCCGTAAGATTGGAACCCAAGAAAGTTTGTGGAATGTATGCAAATAATTCCACATCTAAAATTAGAGGTACATATATGTAACTATAATCTTTGAATATTTGACGCATATTGTGTTATACTTTAGAGACGTGCGTTGCACGTGCAAAGCAACTATGCGGACGAAGGATATGATGGTGGCAGTGTCGCCTGCGTGAATGTGGACGGCGAACACCGCACCATCTTCCCCGCAGCCGATGATCTGTCGTTTCGGCGAGCCCGGTGCCGGCACATGCGCTGCCTCACGGACGTGAATTCCTTGTCGTACGGGAAATTCCTAGTGTGACAGAAAGAAAATCGCTGAAAGAAAGAGTGAATTCCAGTTTTTACCCCTACTTTGAAATTTGTGACACTAATTACCCCATTTAATAACTTTTCATCCTAATTACCAAATTTAGTAGAACTTTTGCCAACTTTAACCCCTCTTAAGATTTAGACCGTTTTGACAGGTGGGTCCGGGTCGTCAGTTCCACGTGGCATGACACGTATACGGTTTTCGTCCTCTCGGTTCTTTGCCGCGACCGAACCGGCCGGAGCTCGCTCGGCACGACTCATCCGGTTTAGCAAATACGAACTTCCCGAAAAAAAAGATTCCGCTGGCGCCTCTTGGCCAGTTGGTTAAGAGGCAAGCTGAAACGATCCCGCTAATCTCTCGTACTACCTCCGTCCCGAAAAGGATGTCATTTCTTTATCTAAATTTGAATGTATCTAACCACTAAATAGTGTCTAGATACATTCAACTTTAGACAAAGAAATGACATCTTTTTGGGACGGAGGGAATAGAAAAAATCAGGACATTGATTCATACGTACGAAGATCACGGGAGGAAGCAGCCGCCGTCGAGCGGCAGGGATCTTTGAGTAGCAGGTGATCGCCGGCGATCGTCGGAGCTGAAGGCGGCGACCCGGTATGAAAACAGAATCCCCTTCCATGTATGATCTGCCGCATAGGATTTCTTCTCAATCTCTTCCTTGTCTAGCCAAACCGTATACGTGTCATGCCACGTGGAACATCGGAGATTGAGATTGAATCTAGCCAATCTCAATCTCTTCCTTGTCTAGCCATTCATAATTCTCGTCTCTGTGATGCATCGATGCATGTGCTCTATCATCTCAATAGTTCCTGCCATGTCCAGACTGCCAGCAACTTGACGACTTCACGATGATGCAAAAGGCTAAAAGTTTGAATTCAGGTTACATATGTACTAATGAGATATACTCCTAGTTGTTGATCAGCTGCCAGCGGACATATCGTTCATGTATACTAGTTGAGATTTGTATGAATGCATCAATCAGTTACTGATCGGAGATTTATACGTGCTCACCACTGCCGAACCTGCGGCTTTGTGCCTTTGTAGCGAATAAAACATTTTCAGGCTATGTTGGTTTCAGTTTTTTCCTTGGTATTGGTGGATCTGGCCTCATGATCCTTACGACACTACAATATATTTATTGATGTCTTGATTTTTTGCACAATGCAGATGTCGTTCGAGATGTGGACCGTTGTTTACATTTGTCATGACCGTGGACGTAACAATCTAGAGCAAGAAATGATTGACAAAGACTACATTAGTTTTTTAGATATAAGGAGAAGATGAAGGAATTGGGTTTCAACCGTTGTGACACAATGTATTATCAAAAGAAAGGGACCAATGGGGATTCCATGGTTGAGTTAACAAATGATGCATGTGTGATGAAGATGCTAGAGGAGTTTCAACCATATAAGGAGATTCATTTGCATTTTTTCAAGACCATGGCTCCAGATACACTTCCAGCTTCAAAGTGTATAGCAGATTCTTACAAGCCAATAGTTGTGGTACCCATTGAAGATAATTATGAATATGAAGGTCAAAATGTTGAGTTGCTTTCAGATGTGGAGTACGATGATCCAGCGGAATATTTGAAGGAGTTTCTTGGGCAAGATCATGAAAGTGACTCAAGTGATGAAGATTTTGATGTTGCCGCTGAAACAAAGAAGATGAGAGAATCGTATGCTAAGAAGAAAGAGAAGGAGTTGGCAGAAAAGGGTGTTTACTCAGAGGATGAAGCAGAAGATTCGTTTGATGTCACAGAAGGCTTAGATGACATTGATCTTGATGACATAGCTGTTTCCCAAACACAAGTGGAGAAAGAGATGGCTTTTGCCAAAGCAGAGGAGGCAAGACAGAAAAAGGAGAAAGCTGATAAAAAAAGGCATTGGCTGATAGAAGGGTAAAGAAGAAGAAATCAGTGGAAGATGACATGGAGCTATCAGATCCTCCAAGTTCAGATGGTGGTAACGATTCCTTGGGAGAAGATAGTGATGAAATTGATGGTTCAATGCTATTGTGTTAGTGCAAGCAAGAAAGAGGAGGAGGCCTACAAGGTTGTTAGAGCCCAGGTTGGAGTGTTGATGATGCTTATTTGAATGATGCTGATGAGATGCGAAATCAACTTGTCAAAGGGATGTGCTTCAAAGATATCAAACAGTTTAGGGCAGCACTTCAGTCTTTCACATCNGAAAAGATACTGTTACTTACGGCGGGTGTGTCGGTGTTGACGTTCAGAGGTGCATAGGCCGGTTCCTTGATCGGTGTGGTTACACCTTGCCGATCTAACTTGAAGCTGGCCAAGTACAACTCCTTGTCTTCCTGCTCCCGCTTGAGTCGCAATGCCTCGAACTCCTCGCTTCTTTTCTTCTTCCACTCATCCAGGCCTTGGCGTTGTGCCTCCGACAAATCCTTGATGGTAGGCTTGATGATGTTGTCAGTGGTGATGCCGGACGGATCTGTAGCCTTAGACCCGGTCATTGTTGTCCGAGTTAGGTTAGAAATCGTTCCCAACAGAGTCGCCAAAAAGTGTGTTGCGATTAAAACGCGTCACACGAACACATCCTCGTGTACCCGCGGTGTCGGGGGAGATACTCCTCAACTCGCCCCGCGGGAGACCAACTTGCAGCGCGATACGCAAGACAGCAAGCTGGTTCTTTTAGAACCAGACACCCCAGCCCCTCGGGAGGGACCCTGTCGGAGGAAGACGGCGACGATTGGCTGAGTTAAGCCGGATTGGACCGCTCTCAACTCGATTGTCGATATTCGATGAACTCTCGCGAAGTCGCCGAATAACGGAAGGAAGAATAAGGGTTTCGAGGGTAAAAAGTAGGGTTTGTATTGATTGTCGATTGTTTGCTTAATTTCAATCACCGTCACCTCCTACATATATATAGCGATGCGGCTGGACTTTCCCGTAGAAGCATTGTACTTCTATAAGGATTACAACTCATTGTACTTCTATAAGGATTACAACTCATGAAATAGGTCGGTTTCCACTCCTAAACTAGGTAAGATTCCTGACCGGAGTCGTACTGGATCTAGACTTCAGACGTTATCTCTGGCTTATTTTGGAAAGTCGCCTTCTTTCTTTCCGTGTTGAATCCGAACTCGTTCTGGCGCCACCGACTTCCGTTTTGGGCTCTGCACCGGGTCTTGACTACACCGGTTTCTGGCTAAACCGAGTTAACTTCCTGCCGGGTCGCCATCCCAGGTCCTCTCCGAGTCGTCCATTTTCTTCCGAGTGGGCTTGAACCTGTGACCCGGGTTGTGACTGGTCTGGATTAACTCCTGCCGGGTTGACTCCTGCCGGATCACATCGAGTCGCCATTTCCTCTGATTAAGCTTGAATCCTGGACCTGCCAAAAACAGGTGCTAACACAACCTATGTAGTGCTTCACTCCCTGATCTTCACTGCGGACCATACCGTCTTGTCCGGCCCGTGACTGCTAGGGGAAGCGGCCGACTCGGGCAGCCGACAGACCGGGGCGTCTAGCCGGCTTCCGCCACCCGACCTGCTGAATCCCGCTCGTATCTTCATGCATGCGTCTTGGTGCCCCCTAGGCCACCCGGTGGTGGTTCCACTGATAGCCACGGATCACGTCGACAAACTTGTGCTATGTTGATGTACTCCGTAGACAAGCTTCGTCCGTCAGACTTCCTTGGCCTCTGTCCGCCAGATCTGCCGCCCACCATCTGCCTCCATGGCAGCTCGATGTCAAAAGAAAATCAGGGAAGGGAGAACCGACGTCAAGCTTTTTTAGCAGGGGCACTAGCTGCATGTCGGCACCCATATCACATCTCCCCTCGACATAGCCCCATGCATGCGCCACGTAGGGCCATACTACCAAGCAAACTAGAAACCCTAAGCTAGAGGAACCAGCCGCATCGCCCACCCCATCTCCGACCGGCGAGGCCGCCGGAGACGAGGGGAGGAGGCGTGACGAGTGACGAATGCATCGCAGGAACCGAATTAACGGGCAACGGGGCCGGATTCGGTTCACCAACTCCTGGCATACGAGTACACTATTAATTCTGAATTCGCCTGCTCACCTTAATGGACGAGAATATATATATGGAATTCATATGCTAGCTATATATTGTTTCTAGAAGACGCGCTACGTCGTGCATGTGTCCTTTCCTTAGTCCATGAATGTTACGCAACAGATTCAGCATCTTATACGGTTTCTACTGACACGTACGTATCTTGTTCGAGTTTGGATGCGAGGCGGATTCACCTTCCTAGTACAACAGCTAGCCGGACTCAATCGCCTCGGCAGATCAATCTGCGAACACAGACTAAAAACGATGGCAGCGTGCAAACGCCGACGAGAAAACAAATGCATGCCGGAGGCTCTGGCATCACCGGACGCCACGACTGAGTGCACGCTCCCGGCAGATCTACAGCTCGAGGTCGTCGCGCGCTCCGACACCCGCACTCTCGTCCGCTGCGCCGGCAGCTCCAAGCTACTCCGCCGCGACATCCTCGATCGGTCTTTCATCCACCGCGTCACCCAACAGGAAGGAGGCATCGTACCCAGGTGCATCGTTGCCTACCTCAACACCCACCATGACATGGCCGATCCGCCGCCACCGCTAATTTCTCTGGCCCACTCAGCCACGGCCAGCGCCGCCGCCGTGTCGTTCTTGGACGACCATATGTCGCCTTACATGTCGCGCTACGCGGATGACCTGCTTGGCGAGCACATTCCCGTGACGTCCCGCGGTGGCCTCGTCCTCCTCCGGCGCCGTCGCCCCATCAGCCACGGACTCTCTAACTTGTGCGTGTACGACCTCTTCACCGGCCACCGCACCTTCCTCTCCAACCCGCCAGACATAGGCTCCAACTGTAACACACGCTATGTGTTGCTCACCGCCGCGGACGGCATCGGTTGCTCCTTCATGTTGTTTTTCACCAGTTTCCCAGGCATGCGCGGCAAGAACAATACGCGCATGGTCCAAGCCAGGACCGCCACATCCGCAAGCAGTCCCACCTGGGCACCTTCTGCCACGGTCCTTGAGAGTAGTGGATGCTTTTATGATATGTGGAGCGCAATGAACCGTCGAGGCGGCGGCGCCGTCGTCCTCTACGGCGGCGTCATCCACTGGCTGCTGCCCCAAAGAGGAGAGATCGTCACCTACAACGTCTGCACAATGGAGCAGGGAAAGATAATGCTCCCCGCGCTTGTCACCAACTTGAAAGGAGGATGGCCCTGCTTGGGGTCTTACTACTCACATGATGGGCGGAAGCTGCTAAGACTGATGGTCTATAAGGAGTTCAAAATGCATGTGTGGCATCAACTCGCAGACGGAGATTGGGCACCGACAGCCGTGACGATCGACATGGAGAAGACGTTGCCTTCGCTAGACCCTGACATCAAGACTGGTGATAATCATACTCCTGTGTTTGAGTGGTCTGGCGAGGGGAGCAACATGGTGTTGTTACGTATATATTGTTGGTTTGATTTGAGCGGAAGTCGCAGTTCCCTGCTCATCTTGCTTCACTTGGAGACGAAAGAGATCCTCGTGCAACAGGACTCAAGCAATCCGTCCATGCTCTTGGAGGTTGATCTGCCATCTCGGCTACGTGCCATGAATCTTTACCCCTAGCAAGCTAGTAGTAGATCCTATTCCTACCAGCTATCTTAGGACTACTGAGCTTCACATGGTCACTGCACCAACTGAAATGTATAGATCAATGATCGATCAGACTATATTTATTTATATAGTGTGTGTTTCCCGCTTGGCTTAGCACTAGTTTATGTTGAGTTTTCATCTAATAGTTAATTAAAGCGCTATGCAAATTTATATGCATTATCTGTGATGTTGCTAGATTGCACGTTGGAGATCACCCCGAAAGAAGGTGGAGATAGAACAACAGTTAATTTCATTCAAATGGAGTCACAAAGAGTGTGTATGTTTGCATACTTTGATGTAGGACTTGCACACAACATATAAAACAATCTTTCCCCAAACGTTTCACGAAGGGTGTCAATCTTCCTGTCTCACCGAAAATAAATGATTAAAAGTATGGTGTGGAAAGTACACGGAACGTATAGAGGGGGCGCACACGCACCCTAGCTAGGAAGGAGGAGGCAGGATCCCCCTCGAGCATCCTCCGATATAGCGTTCCCATGTCAGGTCGTGTTCCTCGCCGGGACACAACCGCATGACGTCTGTGCCACCCTTGAGAGCGCCTCTACAGCGGCGCTAGGCACATCAACATAAAATCTGGCAAGACCAGGCCGCCGATCAATCCCCATCCGTGGAGCTTCACGATCCGCCAAATCTCGGGCCTCAAGTCCTCCTCCCGGGGCTGAGGGCCGCGGAATTTTCCACCAATGAAGCGGGGTCTGTGGGCACCACTAGGCACCCATGGAAGGGCTTGACACGTACGTAACACCATTCTTGGTGCCACTCGTCCCATCGTGACTTGAATGCCGTCTCCAAGAAGTCATCACGGCGGCCGAGCGGAGGCAGAAGGTGATACCCTCAGATATAACCTTCTTTGGCTCGACGCGGGGGAATAAGTGGTGGCGGAATAGCGCCACAGAGGACTTGACACCACAAAGCTCTTGCCCGGGTGGGCGAAGATGGCCAACACTAGCATGGCGTTGGGATGCAGTTGCAGGACGTGCAACCCATACGTCTCCATCACAGCAATGAAGAAGTCGGAGAATGGTGGCACACGACCCATCAGGACGAAGCATGTGAAGATCGGCACATCATGGATCCTCCTTCGGCTCCCGTGCATGCTTGAGTTGGGTCGCCCCCTGCTCGTGGGCCGGACCCGCCACCAGCAGGCGCCATTCGGCCAGCTCCTCCTCGCTCACGATGGAGCTTGAGAAAAACGTTATCTCCAACCTCGACACCGCCAACGATTCCTCTTGCTCCCGGGCCGCCAGCAACCCATCTCCCACCGACCAGCGCAACCCGTACTCCATGGCTTCCTCCCCTTTCTTGGGCGGCATTTCGGAGCGAGCGAAACATTTGCCAATCTCGGCAGACGAGCGATGGATGATGGGAGTGGAGGAGCGAGATTAGCGCAAGAGCAAGGAGAACCAGAAGAAAGAAGGAGTTAGGAAGACGGGGACGGTTATGTCCCCTTACATATCCTCAGGCGTTACACGTGGAGGGCGTCGCGACATTTAGCCTCTATGCCACGATGGCACACCTTCCCCAGGAAGCAACCGCTCTGTCGGGCCTTCACTCGGCGAGCGACCCAAGGCGACAGGTCAAATCCGCATGTCCTGTCACACACAGAAAGGCACTCGATTATCCCCTTAGTCGAGGCATGCAAGATCAGCAGTTGCGGCAGAAAGATCAACATAATGACGGATGAATAGCAGTGGCCACGATTTGATTTGGGCGTCGCCCAGGCGACCTAGTAAGACTTCACCAGGGCCACGCTCGGGGGCTACCGTCGTCTTCGTGGATCTGGGGGTCCCACAAAGACGCTCTTAGTGAGGGCCCCGGCCCTGCTGTCATCCGCCTACGAGGGGGCTGCCCCTAGCACCAAGTCTATGCAACGAGATCCCTCGACCCCAACGACACCCAGGACGTCAGCGATGACGACCATCAAGGCTTCCCCGGGACGGCCGGCCATGCACTATGGCCGGCACGCAGCATGGTCATCCCCCTCAAAGCACGAGGGGTCGACGCCACCCACTGCGGCCATGGGCGCGGACGACAAGACATGACCCGACGGGACACGGGACGACAATACAGAGTGTCTCCCGACAGGACAGGGCGCCACTATCCCATCATGGCGGTCCGGCCGCCATATGTGCCGCGCTCGGATCGATTTCTCCTTCAATGTGCCCTGTACCGAGGGAAGGCGATTCCTTGTGCATGACCGCCCGCCAGACGAGTTAGGCGGCATCGCCCATGCAGAGGCTCCTAGAAGGAACACGAGGTACCATACCATCTTCTGAGGAGCAAGCTCTTCATGATCTGACGTTGTCCTCAAAATTCTTTCTCACGACCCCTTCTAAAAACCCTGTGCAGTTCGACTCTTGGTTTGATCCGAAGCTCGGCTGAGTGGACAGAGGAGTGAGGCTAGTTTAAGCCCATCCTGCATGCACCGGTGGCTGCGCGGATACGGCACTACTTTAAGTAATTTCATAGTTACTGTTAATGTTAGACTGTGCTACCTAGGGCACGTTCCCTAGATTAGACTTCCGTGGGCACGGATAAAATATGGTAATTTAGACATGCATGCAGCTAATTAGCCAACCCCACTGCGTGGACTTTTTCATTGCTTTCCAAACTTTAAAATGTTTTATGTCTTGAACCATAAGTCAAAACTCAGATCCGTTTTCACGGTTAGCTTAGTCGCGTCGAGATCTTCGAAAGTAGATCTCATGTTGATATATTTTGATTGAAAACAAATTTGACGTTAGTTGCCAAATTATAGTCACTTGGTCACCACGCATGGTCATGTTAGTCACCCGGTTAAAATCAAATAGTTACCAGACTTTCTTGAACTTCCCTACTCACCAATGTAAACCTTTTCTAATGTTAATGTGATCTTTTCCGTGTTTAGAGTGATCAAATACCCATTCTAAAGGGCGCTCACACTAGTGGAAAAACCCCCCCTTTAGTCCCGGTTGGGCTGGGCCATTAGTCCCGGTTCCCCAACCGGGACTAACCAATCGGGACTAATGCTAGTCCCGGTTGGAACACCAACCGGGACTAATGGGGGAGCTTTAGTCCCGGTTCGTACGAACCGGGACTAATGGGGAGGACCTTTAGTCCCGGTTCGTAATACGAACCGGGACTAAAAGATTTTTTTCAATTTTTTTTTGAATTTTTTTCTGCAAATATTTTTTTTTTGAATTTTTTTTCCAAATTTCAAATCTTTGAATTATTTGACAATTTCATCTCTAATCACCCATATTCTCAGGTCAAAGTGCATACCTACCGGTCAGTCCTAATCTCTAACTTCCCGTCCGGTCACCCATCCTCTCACTGCTCCAGCCCCAGCACGCTTAACTTCCCAGTTCCCTCTCCCCCAGCTGCCAAGTCTGCAATTGTTGTTTTCTTGACAATAGTAAGCTATCAATCCTATTAACCCTTAGGTTTTGATGGCACATGATTAAATTTTTTGAATTCCAAACAATTATTAAAATAAACAACAATGATTAAAAAACAATAATGATTAATTTATAAACTCAAAAATCTGAAAAAAAAACTCAAAAAATTCAAAATAAACTCAAAAATTACAAAAAAACTAAAAAAATCGCAAAAAACAAAAAAACTAAAATTCTAAAATAATAATAAAAGTTTTCCATTAACATAAACAACAATGATTAAGTAATACTATTATGCAGAAATCAATTATTAATTCCAAAAAAATTAAAAAATTAAAAATAATTTGAATTTCTGGCAAAAATTAAAAAAAGACTAAATTCTGTTTTTTTCTTTCAAAAACCTTTAGTCCGGTTGGAAACACCAACCGGGACTAAAGGACGCCACCCCTTTAGTCCCGGTTCATAGCACGAACCGGGACTAAAGGTGTAGCCTTTAGTCCCGGTTGGAACCACCAACCGGGACTAAAGGACGCCACCCCTTTAGTCCCGGTTCATAGCACGAACCGGGACTAATGCCCCCATCCGAACCGGGACCAATAGCTCACGGGGACCTAGCAGCACGAACCGGGACTAATGCCGGGCATTAGTCCCGGTTTTTCTCAGAACCGGGACTAATGGCTTTGGAGCTCCTTCCGAAAGACCCTTTTTCTACTAGTGTCACTTAGAATTGATCAAATACCCCTTGTAGGGACGGATGCTATGCAACTACCGCCGTACTGAATCTTTTGTTGGGGCACATCCCCTTAGTAGATTAATCGGTTAATGTTAGCCTGGAACAAAGGGCGCTCATATGCAGAGCTTACTGCGTAGTCCAAATGTTCATCCGAGGGCAAAGTTGTGGAAGCATTCACTCCTGTGGCGAGATGACTCTTCAGAACTCTTGATTTGAGAAGCAATGCTAGTGTAGTTGGTTTGTTATTGCCGAGGTATTCGCCCCGGAAAATTTGTACTAGCTGTAGTTTGGCCTTGCATCCCTTGACAGTTCAAATGTGAAACTTATATGCAAATTTCAGCAAGGTTCTGGCCTATCGGTGAGTATTAATTCAGAACATAGAACAGATAGACCAAGGGCATCCAATCGAAACGCACAGTTCAGGCAACGAATACCTCTTGTTTCACTTCTCCAGACATCCAGATCTTAGCAGAGGAGACAAAATAACATCGTGACTAAGTTCACTGAGCAAGCTACGCGCCGCAGCCAAAAAAGAAACACTCAGAGAGCACTAATCAGTTCAAGAGTCGACTAAGTTCAGCTGAACCAAGGGGGTATCAGGAATTACATGATACTGCGGATTGTCCGAGTGAATCGGCACAAAATGCACATGCAGAAGATATGAAAGCACATGCAGAGTCGATCTAGAGTTCATATATTACATATACTGTGGATTGTCCGGGTGAATCGGAACAAAATGCAGACACAGGAGATAAAGCTTGCATCTCTGAATAGTGAAGAGATAGCACATCCACCGTCAACCGAGATCTTCTCACCCTTGCTCGGAACTGAATCCTGTACACAAATGAATAGATAACATGAGTCTGGTGTGACTGAAGAAACTAAAATGTGCTCAGTTACTTCCAAATAAGAATGAAGATACTGGAAATCTGGAACAGAGCTGGGTAAGTAACCAAGTCATGACGGAGATTTACTTTACCAGGCACAACTTATTGTAACACGAATTTGAGCGAAAACCTTGATTTAAATTTGATATGGACATTTCTAGCAAGAAAACATCTAGCTAAACTGCTACCAAATGAGCATGCAGAAAAATGTCATAAGAAATTTCATGTCACAGCAAATGTGAAATAAGCAGTCGTGACATACACTGCTAGACATGTTATGCACATACTTCTACTTTTAAAGAAAACATTATGTAAACTCTGAAGAATTCTTCCAGGAACAATGTGAGGAATCACAAGCAAACGAATGCCGAATAATTTAAGTCCAAGGGCAAGGAGATGCTCATATCTAACGAGCACCAATTATTTGAGAATACAATGAGTCAAATAACTGTATTACTGGACAGATATGAGTTATTGTTCACAGCTAATCAACATGTGAAGATACTGTATCTCTACTCTACTCTGAACTAATCGATTCAGACATTTGTGCTAGTGTCCACAAGATTAGAACTAATCAAAAAGTGTACATGCTGAGTTACACTTGCTGTTTATGCAACACAGTTAAGTTAAACCTCCCTTCACCAACAAAATGGGTTATATTGGTTTTCCTTTTCGCACCTCACAAGCACCAGCCTAGTCCAGAATGACTCATATAGTTTTGTACCCCTACAAACTATTCTTCCTAGATAATTCAGGAGTTTCTTATCCATGCTTGCTTTCTTTCACACATATGAAAGCTATTTTCAGAATACAGAGAGCATCAAAAGTGTCATTAGTTGGCTTACGGATATTATATGCACGTAGGAACTTCAAAATTTCGAGAATCCTCTCGTCAACCTCATTACACTTGACTTCAACTATTTTAAGGTGCTCAGATATTGCAGACGGTCCCTCTATTGTCATGTAGCTTCCTTTCATTTCCACTTTGTGATTTGGTCCCTACGGTAAGAAAAAATATTTAACCAAGATGGGTTATCAATAATAACTTTAACAGTGCAGCAGTTGTCCAACCATACCTTGGAGAAAAGTTCAAGAGTGAGCTTCTCTAAAACTGGCGAGTTTTTCAGGACGTAAGCTAGTCGATCGCAGTCAGGAGCCTCACACCAGTACTCGTTGAGTAATAAAGTCTTTGCGTTGCTAAATATAGGACGGTGTTGCAAATCTCTTGCGAAAATGAACTGAAAAAATTTACACACAAAAGGTAAACATATCAAGGGCTTGGAGTGCATTTTGAGATCCCAACGCATGAAGACATGCTACAGAACTGGTGGCTAAATGAGAGAAGAAGATTCAGAAACAAAGAGAGACGTTGGTTCGACAGTTTGGTCTGCACCGTGTGTTACGCCCTCTGGAAAAACAGAAATGCATGGTGTTTCAACAACCCTCAATGCCAGTTCACAGCTGTTCAGCTAGCGGAAGCAATTTTGGAGGAATTCAAGCTCATCAGAGTTGTCAGAGGAGCAGCTAGAGGAGTAGGAGACATGCTAGCGAGAGAGTAGTCTGTAAGAGTTAGCGAGCGGAGCGTTGGCACCTACACCTGTGTGGGTTGCCCTCTTGTAAATAACTTGTCTGCCTTCTATAACATTAAGGTACGCATTCGCGTACTCTCGAAAAAAAAATCAAGTATTCCTTCCTGAGAATGAGGTGATGATCTAAGAACCCCCAATTGGTGGTGATGCATATGTAATCTGTTTATTGACTACTATATCCGGAAGCATGTAGATAGTGCATCATAAAAAAGGGATAACATAAAGAAGTTATGAGTAGTAACTTACATTTGGTAATTCAGATATCAGCTCTAGATGTCTGGCACTTGAGATACGACCCAGGAACACAGGATCGCTGTAATGATCACAATTATCACATGTATTATCAGCTCCACAGAAAATACCAGAGTCAACATAATTGCAACAGGTTTCCTGGCAGTCACTTCCAAGATTCACACATGCCATCTCTAGCAGCACCATGTTTTCAAAAGTTGGTGTAGTTTCCGAAATGTCATCTAGTTTCAGCGAAACAAGGCCCGGAGCAGAAACATGTAGCCGGTAATGCTGGTCGGAGTGGCAACTAGTCATGCTCAAATGCTTCAGGGAGCTAGAAGATATCTCAGAAACACAGATGTGGCACTCATGAATCTTCAAATCCTCCAATGCTGGTGAGCTGGATAAATCTGGAAATGCGCCTTCTAGGCATACACCTAGAAGATCTACTTTTTTGAGATGTGCAGAGGCAACATCCAGGTTGAGGTAAAGGTATTCAGTGTACTGGGCATGAAGAGTGACCGAACGAACTTTGCACATCAGAGCATAACGGATCCACAGGCTCACACAGTCCTCGTCGTCTCCCCAGAATTCACCGAATTTGACCTCTACAGTGTGTAGATCGGTGTGCTCGTCACGCAGCTTGAGAAGATTGTCCGCAAACTTCCGGAGGTCTCGGGCAGGCCCTGGGTCTCCATGGTCACGACCGACGAGGCGCAGGCCCATGGTGGACCTCCAGAGGTGGCGCCAGCGCCGGGCGAGCACGCACGTCTGTACGGCTTCCTGCGCCGGGAGTCGGGAGAGGATTTCCTGAAGAATGCAGTCGGGGAGGGCGCTGAAGCAGTCGGCGCCGCGCATTCCTTCGAACACGTGGTGGGCGTCATCGGCGCTGCGAGGCAAGAGAGGATCAAACGACGATATGGTGGAGGGAATCTGATGCGAGGAAGATTCGGATGCCTTGCGGCGGCGCCGCCTCACCTCATCTGGTCGTCGGCGAGCCACTCGCCACCACCAACACGAGAATCGGGGGAGTTCCCTTTCTGAAATTCGTATGCGCTGCGAGGCAAAAGGTGATTAAAGGAGAGAATAGAATGGGAGGGAGAGTCGGATGCCTTGCGGCGGCGCCGCCTCACCTGATCTGCCCGCCGGCGAGCCACTCGCCAGTCGCCACCGCCACGACCACGAAGATCCTCAGCAGTCGGTCTCGGCCGTCAAAAGGGAAGTAGCCGGAGGCCACACTCACCAATACTGTCGGCCCACAAGTCCATGAACGAGAATGGGGCCGTGGCTCTCACTCTTTCTTCTGAAATCCATTCATGTGAAAATTATAGAAACTGCAGTATATTTTTTGAATTATGCTGAATAGAATACTTTTGACCTTTTGATTGAATGTTTTATTGTTCTATGAATCTCCTCTTTATTTATTTATAAGTCGAATCCAACAACATGAAAGGCGTACAACTGATAGCAAAGTGCAACAATCTATGAAAGTAAGAAGAATCTGCCAAGTGCATGTAGTCCCCTCTATCCCCTTTGGGATCTATAAAGGTTGCCAACTCTTAAATCTTCCATATAGGATAGCTGTCGATATAAGAGAGTAAAAAATGACTCTTCAAAATCATACTCTTGGTTAAGAGATGGGCTAACCGTTTGACCTTGTGTCATTCTGTCTTTCACGTTTACTGACTTTCGTGTTAGACAAACTTAAGATATGACTATTATACAGTTTTATCAAGTTTAGATGGTACAGAGAGCATCTACATAGGGGGAGAACCCGGTCTTAGTAGCTCATAGGTTTTATAGCTGTTAGGGTAATAGATGCTTGTATTACCAGGGGGCCAAAGGCCACAATATATAGTACATGTACAGGTGCAAATATACAGGAAACCCCCTAACACATGGGAAAACTACAATATACAAATATATACTCTAACACCCCCCCTCAAACTCAGGGTGGATCCAGAACACTGAGTTTGGAGAGTAAGAAGTCATGTTGCGCTCGGGTTTGTGCCTTTGTAAAGAAATCCGCCAACTGCAAGTTTGAAGGCACATAATGAAGCGCAACAACCTGATCCTGCACCTGAGCACGTATATAAAAAGCATCAACACCAATATGCTTGGTCAGCTCATGCTTGACTGGATCACGTGCAATACTGATAGCACCTGTACTGTCACACAAAAGTGGAGTGGGTGTCGTAATAGAGATCCCAAAATCTGCAAGCAACCATCGTAACCAGGTCACCTCAGCAATCAACGAAGCCATAGCCCGCAGCTCAGCCTCAACACTCGAACGGGAAACCGCGACCTGTTTCTTCGTGTTCCAAGCAACAAGCGAACCACCAAGAAACACACAGTAATCAGAAAGTGAACGACGATCCGAAGGATCACTCGCCCACGTAGCATCCGAGTAGCACTGGAGCTGGAGAGAGCTGGAGCTAGGAAAGAAAAGACGACGAGTAATCGTGCCACGAAGATAACGAAGGACACGAAGGAGATGACTATAGTGAACGGTGGTAGGAGCTGAGACAAACTGACTCAGAATATGAACAGGATAAGAAATATCAGGACGAGTGACAGCAAGATAAACAAGACTCCCAACAAGATGGCGATAACGTGTGGGATCCGAAAGAGGATCACCATCAGTAGGGCTAAGCTTAACATTAAGCTCCATAGGAGTCTCAACTGTGCGCTCATCCACAAGGGCAGCACGAGTAAGGAGGTCCTGAATATACTTTTCCTGGGAGATATAAAAGCCATCAGAAGTGGAGGAGATCTCAATCCCAAGAAAGTAGCGAAGAGGACCAAGATCAGTCATAAGAAACTGATCACGAAGACGAGCCTTGACAAAGGCAATATACTCAGGATCATCACCAGTAATGATCATATCATCAACATAAAGAAGGAGAAGAGTGCGTCCACGAGGAGAAGTGTGAACAAAAAGTGCTGGATCATGAAGACTAGGAGAGAAACCAGCAGCAGTCACCACAGAAGCAAAGCGCTCGAACCAGGCACGAGGGGCCTGTTTCAGGCCATAAAGAGAACGTCGAAGACGACAAACCATCCCATCAGGTACAGAATACCCAGGAGGAGGCTGCATGTAAACCTCCTCACTCAACTCGCCATTAAGAAAAGCGTTCTGAACATCAAGCTGGGACACAGACCAGCGTCGAACAGAAGCAACAGCAAGAAGAGTACGCACAGTGGTCATATGAGCCACAGGAGCAAAAGTCTCATCATAGTCACGACCGTGCTCCTGCTGAAAGCCACGAGCCACAAGACGCGCTTTATAGCGCTCAAGAGATCCATCAGAGCGGGTCTTAATCTTATAGACCCACTTACACGTAATAGGACGGACACTAGGAGGTGGAGAAACAAGATCCCAGGTGCCGGTGCGCTCAAGCGCAGCAATCTCCTCAGCCATGGCAAGCTGCCATTCGGGATGTTGCTCAGCATCCCGATAAGAAGTCGGCTCGGAGACAACAGAGAGACCATACTGACTAGGAGAGTAACGGTTCGGAGGACGACGCGAACGAACAGGCGGAAGAGGTGGAGAACTAGGAGACGCATCAGCAGAAGACAACTCATCAGAAGAAGAAGAAAAAGGATCGGCGAAGGATCCGAAACCGGAGAACGAGGAGAACTAGACGGAGGAGATGATGACGCCAACGAAGGGGGCGCATCAGAAGGAAGAGATGGAGGAGAAGGAACAGCAGAAGGTGTATCAGGAAAGAGAAGAAAAGAGATATCATCCACCGGGTAAGTACCAGAGGTGGGGCGAGGATAGAAGGAACGCGTCTCATCAAACGTGACATCACGAGAAATGCGCATCCGACGACCAACAGGGTCCCAGCAGCGATAGCCTTTATGCTCATCACTGTATCCGAGAAAAACACACTCAACAGACTGAGCGGTCAGTTTGGTGCGTTCGCGAGGAGGGAGAAGGACATAGCAAACACAACCAAATGAACGAAGAGTCGAGTAGTCTGGAGAGTTACCAGAGAGACGCTCGAGTGGAATTCCACCGTGAAGAGCAGCAGAAGGCTGAATGTTAATGAGGTAAGTCGACGTAGCAACAGCCTCAGCCCAGAAATGCGGCGGAAGAGAGGAAGCAATCATCATAGCACGGGTAGTCTGAAGAATATGACGATGCTTACGCTCGGCGACACCATTTTGAGCATGGGCGCCGGGACACGAGAACTGGGCAAGGGTGCCCTGCTCAGCAAGGACACCACGCAGGTGCTGGGAGATATACTCTCCTGCAGAATCAGCACGAAACACACGAATAGGAGTGGAATACTGAGTACGAACCATGGCCACAAAGCGCTGATAAATACCAAGCACCTCACTGCGAGAGCGCATAAAAAATAACCAGGTGTACCGTGAAAAATCATCAATGAACAAAATATAGTATCGATGGCCCCCTTTAGAAGCAAAGGGTGCCGGACCCCAAACATCTGAATGAACTAAATCAAAAGGTCGCTGAGATACAGACGCACTAGTAGGATAGGGAAGCTGAATCTGTTTACCTAACCTACAACCCTGACACGAATGTAAAGACACATCTCCTGAGACAGACCCCAGAAGACCACGACGAACTAATGACGATAAACGGGAGCCACAAAGATGACCCAGCCGATGATGCCACTGCTGAAAAGAGCCAGTGACAGAAGCAGCAACCGCAGGAGGATTGGCTGATGAAGTGTCAGCGGAAGGAACGCGAAGCCAGACTAACTCCCATAGCCCCGGGGACTCAAGGCTGCGAGGGCCAGCTCCAACCAGGGCCTATGTACGACGGTCCTGAACAGCACAAGAATCAGCGTCAAGAATGACGCGACAACCAGAATCAGTAAGCTGACTAGCAGAAAACAGGTTCATCTTAAGACTAGGAACATGAGAAACATCAGGAACAGAGAAAGAGGAAGTAGAAAGGGTGCCTCGACTGGAAACAGGAAGAGAGGTACCATCAGCCGTGATAACACGGACAGGAGAAATAAAAGAGCGAAGAGCAGAAAGAATAGAAGACGCAGAAGTCATATGAAAAGAAGCTCCAGAATCCAGATACCACGGGGATGACGTACCTGACTGTGTAGAAGGTGGTGGTCGCGCGGTGCCAGAAGAGCTAGGCACAGAACCAGCAGTACCCGTCGAGGAAGAGCCTGTAGAAGCGAGCAGACTACGAAGACCTCGGATAATGTCCTGATCAGACAGTGCAGCAGCAGAAGATCCTGACAATCCAGCATGGGCAACAGCAGAAGATCCTGAAAGCCTGCCTACGAGCATGGTACTGCTGACGTAAGCTGGGATCCCTCTTCCAGCAGCTCGAGATATCATGACCAGGCCTGTTACAGTAGGCGCAGGGAGGACGAGGAGGTGCACGGGGCTGCTGAGGCTGACTCGGACCCTGGGCCGGAGGAGGAGAGAGTACCGGCGGACCTGGAGACCGCAACGGGGCTGGCGGCACAGAAGGACCACGAGCAGACGGCACAGGAGGACCACGAGCAGCAAGTACAGAGGGAACCTCAAGGAGACCAGCACCACGAAGACGAGTCTCCTCAGCCCGAAGCTCAGCTAGTACCTCAGAGAGCGAAACACGACCACGGGCAAGCAGCTGGGCACGGCGCGGCTCAAACTCCTTGCGGAGCCGCGACAAGAACTCATAGACGCGCTGAAACTCCAGATCCGCGCGCACAGTCAGACAGCAGGGACAGGTGCCACACACAGCAGTACGAAGAGAATCAAGCTGACGCCATATAGCAGCACTTTGAGTGTAGAAGTCATCAATAGTGGAATCACCCTGCTGAAGATCATGCTCCTGACGAACCACGGACAGGTAAAGAGCATCGCCAGACGGCTGATAGCGCTGACGAAGAAAAGTCCACTGAGCAGCAGCAGTGGGAAGACCCATGAACTCAGCAGCATACTGAGGCAGAACACTGGAAGTGAGAACAGCAGCAGCACGAGCATCCTCATCTATCCACTGAGCGTAATCAGACAGATCCAGCCGGTAGGTCGCAACAGCAGTAGAATGCTCCTGGACCTCCCGGTCATAAGCAGTCCGAGCAGTATCATAAGCACTCTGGGCAGCATCCTTGACCTCCTGAGTAGCATCGGGAGCAAGGGCAACAGGCGGCGGCTCAATGGGTGCCAGAGGAGCAATGGGGCGCGGCGGACAGGAGACCTCGCCAGAAAGCACACCCCAAAGACGAAGACCGCGCATGTGGACGCGCATGAAGGCAGCGAAAACAGGGTAATTCGCGCCATCAAAAATCACCGGGCAGCGAGGAATCGCAACATAGCCCGACGAGGAAGACATAGCTCACGATTTTTTTTTTGCAGAACGGATCGAGATCAAAGGCGGACGCCGGGGTAGCGAGATGCGGCGGGACAGGGGGCGGGCGAGATGCGGCAGGAGGTGGAGCCGGCCGCGGGCGCAGGAGGCGGATGCGGAGGGCCGACCGCGGGCGTTGGATGCGGAGGGCCGGCCGGGAGGTGAACAGGAGGGCCGACGCGGGGACGCGGTGGCGTGCGAGGGCGCCGCGGTGGAGATGAGCCTGTGGAGAGGAGGCGGAGGCGCAACGGAGGAGCAGCTGGGGACGGGGAGGTCGACGGTGGACGGCGGCCGAGGCAGAGGAGGAAGCAGCCGCGGGAAGAGCTCGCAGCGGGGACGATCGGGAGCGGACCGGCGGCGCGGGTGTGGGGAGGAGAAGCAGGTCGGCGGGAGATTGGGGAGGCACGGATGTGGGGAGCACGCGTGGGGAGCGCGCGGCAGCGGTAAAGGGAGGCCGGGCGCGCGGGGTGGGCAGGCGGCCGGCGGCGAGGAAGAGGCAGCGGGCGGCGACCAGACGCGGTGGCGAGGTGCCGAGGCGGGCGGTGGCTGCGGCTGCGAGAGGAGAGAAAAAAGAACCCTACGGCTCTGATACCATGTTAGGGTAATAGATGCTTGTATTACCAGGGGGCCAAAGGCCACAATATATAGTACATGTACAGGTGCAAATATACAGGAAACCCCCTAACACATGGGGAAACTACAATATACAAATATATACTCTAACAATAGCATCCCACGTTATACAAATGTTCACCTGGGGGGTCATTGGAGGCGAAAGTTTAAACACAATGTTATATGCCCAGCAAAAAAAAGTACATGTGTGGGAGTGGAGACCCTCTACTCCTTGTGTCAAGGCAAAAGATGAATACATCGACATTTTCCCACGACTTCTTACGGTTGAAGGCGATGCCATTCCAACGCTTCATGTGCCATGAGCAGAGGGGGATGATGAAGTGGAGTACAAATGATGGTGTCAAGGCGAATAATTCACCGACTAAGGCCCCAAAATGACATTCACCAGAACGCATAAGCATTTGAACGTGATGGTCCACAGATTCAAATGAGGTGAGATAAAGGGGAAAGTCGATGATATCTGGGATATCTCTATGATCTACGATCATATGCCCAAACCAGCCCACAACGGCTAAGGGCATAGGCACCCACCCTCCACCGACCAAACTAAGCTCTGCCACCGCCGGGAAGGGTATCCGGGTGACCAAAACCTTGCGATATGCGTAAATGTATGACCATTGTACTCCCTAGTCTTGATGCGAGAAGGGCAAGCAAGAGATCTTTCTCCCACCACAAATCCTTGGGTTCTGAATGGTTCATCATAGAGGTGGGGGGAGGCCATATGGGAAAAAGATGATCCTGAGAATATCGCACAAGTATGAGAAAATCTTGGCAGATGTAAGCCATTTTTTCATTGCATGAGGGGCAAAGATGATAGATGGGGTCTTGGGGCCATCCCCGGATAATCGTATGCTCGGCGGCCAAGGTCTTTCTTCCATCATGGTCTAGCCATGCAGTGAGGTTCTAGGAGATGGCATCAACATGGGTGGGATCAGTTCCAATGGTTGAAGGAGGCCCTATATGTCCATGCACTATATGTCCCCGAGTTCGAGAAGAGGGGCGGCCCGGATGATGAAGTTGAAGCAGTGCAACGCCGACGCCGCGACCGCCTCTGTTCGGGTGGCTGACGCGGAAATCGCCGCCGTCCTTTAGGCCTACACCAATGCCGACATCATCACCACCCAGGCCGCCGCGCGAGTTGTGCTCCTGTTCATGGGGGAGGTCCTTGACGCCGCACTTGCGAGCGGCGCCTAAGTGCTCACTGCTGTCGTGGCCTCGGTGACAGGCTCGATCTTGTCCGCAAAAGGGAAGCCTCCACGGTCTGGCTCGTCCTCTCTTTCAACATCGCTGACCGTGTTCCCGTCCGCCGCACCACCATCTCATCTCGGTTCGCAGGGCACGTCGTCGGAGATATTGTCGGTGCCGATGGTCTCGGTGCCGCTTCGCCGTGACAACGATGCCCCGAGTGCGAGTGATGTACCGGTGCGTAGAAAGGCGAGGCCACGGCCGATCTCCATGAAGAACTCGCCGTGACTTCTACAAGTATGCAGCCTTGATGAACAAATATTGATCTGACCACCTTTGCAGATCAGATCAACTCGAAAATTGAAGAGCGAAGCAATAACAACAAGAACACCTCCGAAAGTTCAACTTGCATCGTGATCAACCTGGGGCTTTGATACCAACATGATACAGATGATTTGGCCCGATCATTCACGATGCACCTTGATCCAATGGATCTAATACAATCTTCCAATTATGTGAGCGATACACGTAACCTGAAGAAGAGGAGTCCAATCCTAGGAGAAACTCATCAATGACGACGAACCTCACGCGAAAGTAGAAGACCAGCACGCAACGTATAGATGATCTACATGCCTCACTCCAAGCACGACAACCCTTGACAGATTTAAGAACCTTCATGCCTTTATTAATGGATAAACGAAACGCATGTCCGAGATGCCGTCCTGACACGCCGATCCCCGACGAACGGTGGTAACCTTGAACTTTTTGTTCTACATAATTTTCAACCCTCCAAACCTAGCCGACAGTTTCTTTATTTATAGGAGGCCAACACCTAGTCGGTTCAACAGGCCCAAACCGAGGCACAAACAACTCCTAACTTAATTGGACTCTAACTGCTATAAAACCGGTATGTTATAGGCTCGGCCGAAACACAAGTGGCACGCAGGCTTAGTTGACAATTTCTTAGACTTTACATGTTGTTATAATTGTAGTAGCTGCCAACATTCAACGTGATGCTCTCATCAAAACATTTTAGAAATATTTTTGCAAAAAGTAAATATATTTATGGAACATATGAAAAACTACTAGTAAGTTAAATAAATGGGAAAATCCCCAAAATGTTAAGTGTAAGGAAGACGAAAAAGACTACCCAATATGCTCAACATAGTGCAAAGGGGTGTGTGCCGACTCAATATTTATGGCAATGAGCAAGAAACAAGGAAGCAACGAATAAAGTATAGATCTACGGACTATCTACTACAAACTCCATGTGCAAGGGTCGTAAGAACCTTCAAGACCTAATGTCGTAGAGCCTATAATACAACTAAAGAGTCTACAAATTTGCAACAACTACAAGCATATCTGCCACTATATAGACTTAAGCAACGATAAGTATTGTTAATGCCATAAAAAGTGCCACACATTCATGTCTGTGTGCCAAAACCATATCTACGAGCATATTCACCGGCGTCCCCAATAGCCCCCGCTCCCCACGAAAGGCCCAATGGGGATCCAGACAGAAATTTCGGCCCCTACGGCACCCCCATCGGTCTGGGCCGTCTGAGAAACTGTTTGGCACCCCCGTCGCCACCCCCCAACTTTCGGGGTCTTCTCGGGGGAACCACACACGACCTCTGATAAGTTGGGTACTTATATCATAGGCACGGGTCCGCTGGTGAGATATAAATTGTTGGGCACTAAAGTCTTCCTTCCCCTTCCACATTGCGGCCTACCAACCGTCAAAACATCAAATTCTTCCCTCCCCTCTTGTACCGTCTCCGCAAATATCTCCTTCATTGACATCGTGTATGATCCCCTCTCGCGCCCCCTCGGAAGAAAATGCTGGAGATGAAGCTAACAAAGGGAGGGAAGACGATGAAGCCATAGCCGGAGGAGGAGCTGACCAGGAGTAGCTGGCATCGATGGAGGCCAATCGCTGCCAGCTACTCCTGGTCAGCTGGTGGACACTCGGGCGGTCCCGTGGAGATGATATATAACGTATATAAGGGATATATTATATTAATTAGTAGTACAACTAATATCCAATTAAAACATTCCAAAATAAATAATGCTTTCCATTTAATAAAAAGCTAACTAATTAATGCTTTCCATCTGGCTCGGAACATCCTGGGTCGGGCACTACTTGGGTCGACATCCTGGCTGCGCAGATCGGGCACTGCTAGTGTAGTTGGTTTGTTATTGCCGAGATATTCACCCCGGAAAATTTGTACTAGCTGTGGTTTGGCCTTGCATCCCTTAACAGTTCAAATGTGAAACTTATATGCAAATTTCAGCAAGGCTGTGGTTTATCAGTGAGTATTAAGAACATAGAACAGATAGACCAAGGGCTCCAATCGAAAAGCACAGTTCATGCAACGAATACCTCTTGTTTCACTTCACCAGACATCCAGATCTTAGTACATGAGACAAAATAACATCGTAACAGAGCAAGCTATGCGCCGCAGCCAACAACGAAACACTAAGAGAGCACTAATCAGTTCTAGAGTCGACTAAGTTGAGCTGAACCAAGAGGGTACCAGGAATTACATGATACTACCAACTAGAGTCGATCTAAAGTTCATAGATTACATATACTGCGGATTGTCTGGGTGAATCAGAACAAAATCCACACACAGGAGATAAACATTGCATCTCTGAATAGTGAAGAAAAGCACAGCCACCGTCAACCCAGATCTTCTCACCCTTACTCGGGACTGAATCCTGTACATAAATGAAAATATAACATGAGTCCGGTGTGTCTGAAGAAACTAAAATGTGCTCAGTTACTTCGAAATAAGAATGAACAAACTGGAAGTCTGGAACAGAGCTGGGTAAGTAATGACGGAGACTTACTGTACCAGGCGCAACTTATCAGAACAAGAATTTGAGCTGACAATCTAGCAAGAAAACATCTAGCTAAACTGCTCCCAATTGAGCATGCAGAAAAATGTCATAAGCAATTTCATGTCACAGCAAATGTGATATAAGAAATCATGACATACCCTGCTAGACATGTTATGCACATACTTCTACTTTTAAAGAAAACATTATGTAAACTTTGAAGAATTCTCCCAGGAACAAAGTGAGGAATCACAAGCAAACCAATGCCGAATAATTTAAGCCCATAGGGGCAAGGAGATGGTCATATCTAACGAGCACCAATTATTTGAAAATACAATGAGTCAAATAACTGTATTACTGGACATATTTGAGTTATTGTTCAGAGCTAATCACCTTGTAAAGATACTGTATCTCTACTCTGAACTAATCGATTCAGACATTTGTGTTAGTGCCCCCAGGATTAGAACTAATCAAAAAAGTCTACATGCTGAGTAAGACTTGTTTATGCAACACAGTTAAGTTAAACCTCCTTCATCAACAAAATTACGAGCACCAGCCTAGTCTAGAATGACTCAAACAGTTTAGTACCCTTACAAACTGTTCTTCCTACACAATTCAGGAGTTTCTTATCCATGCTTGCTTTCTTTCTGTTTATGCATCGCTGTTAAGTTAAACCTCCTTTGCCAACAAAATGGGTTATATTGGTTTTTCTTTTTTCCATCTAACAGGCAGCAGCCTGGTCCAGAATTATCATGACTCAAATAGTTTAGTACCCCTACAAGCTGTTCTTCCTACATAATTCAGGAGTTTCTTCCTACATATATGATGAGGATGGAGGCGGCGCGGTCGCCCCCTGTGTCGCCTAGGGTTGGCGACGCGGAGGTGTTTTTTCAGTGAAATAAGCAATGTCTAGCAAGAAAACATCTAGCTAAACTGCTCCCAAATGAGCATGCAGAAAAATGTCATAAGCAATTTCATGTCACAGCAAATATGAAATAAGCAATCATGACATACATTGCTAGACATGTTATGCACATACTTCAACTTTTAAAGCTGAAGAATTGTCCCAGGAACAAAGTTAGGAATCACAAGCAAACCAATGCCGAATAATTTAAGCCCATAAGGGCAAGGAGGTGCTCATATCCAACGAGCACCAATTATTTAAAAATACAATGAGTCAAATAACTGTATTACTGGACATATTTGAGTTATTGTTCAGAGCTAATACACATGTGAAGATACTGCATCTCTACTCTGAACTAATAGATTCAGACATTTGTGTTAGTGCCCACAGGATAAGAAATAATCAAAAAGTCTATATTTTGTGTTACGCTTGCTGTTTATGCAACGCTGTTAAGTTAAACCTCCTCTGCCAACAAAATGGGTTACATTGGTTTTCCTTTTTTCATCTCAGGAGCAGCAGCCTGGTCCAGAATTTTCATGACTCAAACAGTTTGGTATCCCTACAAACTGTTCTTCCTACATAATTCAGGAGTTTTTATCCATGCTTGCTTTCTTGAACACATATGAAAGCTAGTTTCGGAATATAGAGAGCATATTGGTTATACAGTTAAGTGTTCATGCTGAGTCAGACTTGTTTATGCAACACAGTTAAGTTAAACCTCCTTCATCAACAAAATTGGTTATACTGGTTTTCATTTTCGCAAATCACGAGCACCAGCCTAGTCTAGAATGACTCAAATAGTTTGGTACCCTTAAAAACTGTTCTACCTACACAATGCAGGAGTTTCTTATCCATGTTTGCTTTCTTTCTGTTTATGCAACGCTGTTAAGTTAAACCTCCTTTGCCAACAAAATGGGTTATATTGGTTTTCCTTTTTTCATCTGAGCAGCAGCCTGGTCCAGTATTTTCATGACTCAAATAGTTTAGTACCCCTACAAGCTGTTCTTCCTACATAATTCAGGAGTTTCTTATCCATGCTTGCTTTCTTTCACACATATTTCGAAGTAACTGAGCACATTTTAGTTTCTTCTCCATGCTTGCTTTCTTTCAACTAATTTCTGAATACAGAGACCATCAAAAGTGTCATTAGTTGACTTACCGATGTTAAAGTTAAATGCATGCAGAAACTTCAAACTTTGTGAATTCTCTCGTCGACCGCATTACACTTGACTTCAACTATTTTAAGGTGCTCAGATAGTGCAGACTGTCCCTCCATTGCCATGTAGCTTCCTTTCATTTCCACTTTGTGATTTGGTCCCTACGGTAACAAAAAAAATTATTTAACCAAGATGGCTTATCGATAATAACTTTAAGAGTGCAGCAATTGCCCAATCATACCTTGGAGAAAAGTTCAAGTGTGAGCTTCTCTAAAACTGGTGATTTTTTTAGAATGCAAGCTAGTCGATCGCAGGCAGGAGCCTGACACCAGTACTCGTTGAGTATTAAAGTCTTTACGTTGCTAAATATAGGGCAGTGCTCCAAATCTCTTGCGAAAATGATCTGAAAAAACATACATGCAAGAAAGGGGAATTTATGTCTAATTTAAGTACGATAGTTGTCGATGTAAAGAAGGTAAGGTGAAGAGCAGCGAGTAAAAGTGACCCTTAAGATTTAGACTTTTTATGAGATGGGATGACACTTTGACCTTGTTTTATTGTGTGCATTCGTGTTTAGTGACTTTTCATGTAGGATAAAATTAAGACATGACATACTATATAGTTTTATCGACTTCATATGATACATATAGCATCTCGAGAGGGGGAGCACAGTCCTAGCATGTCCATAGGTCTTATAGTGTCGCACATTTTACGAATGTTCACCTAGGGTTCATTGGATGCAAAAACAAATACACAATAGTAGATGCCTCGCAAAAAAGGTACACACCTGGAAGTGGGAGGCCCACTACTCCTAGTATCAAGGCAAGAGGAAAAGGTAACGACATTGCCCTACAACTTCTTACGGCTGAAGTTTCCACACATGCCATGAGTAGATAGGGATGATGAAGTGGAGTGCGGTGTCTCAGATTCTTGGTACCGGAGCGATGCATGCATGGAGCTCAAGAATCACGGCATCAAGTCGGAGGATACACCGACTAAGGCCCAAAACAACATTCACAAGGGCACACAAACATGTAAATGTGATGGTCCATGGCTTCAAGTGAAGCAAGCTAAAAATGGGATGTCGACGATATATGGGGCCATCCCATATCTCCCAGTCTACGCCTCTACGGTCCTATGCACCATCCACCCCATGACGTCTAATACCGTGGGGGTGGAGGGAGGGGATTATTCGGGACTCCATCAACCTAATGTACCGTGCTACACATGGATTACATTCAAGACACAATCTGGTAGACTCAACATATGAGGCCGGCTCTATATTCTGGCGGGCCCTTGGCAACGTTAATAACATAGGCCCCTAATGCTCTTCGATGGATCATTACATTGGGCTCGATTGCGTATTTGCATGCAGGTTTCCTTCCCCAAATACCCATTACGTTGGGCCGCCTCACAACTTAATTTTTTCAGCCCAAATCAGAACAGCAAGTAGTTTACACTGAGACATATGCGGTAATGGGCCCTCTCTAAACGTGGGCCCTTGGCATCGTTCATGTTTGCCATATGCTAGAGCCGGCCCTGCATATGATAAGGAGATCTAATGAAGACTTGGCGTACAAGGCATGTAGATCTTCGCGTTTAAGACCAAGACTCTCAAGACCTATGCCTACATGCTGGGAAGACGATGATGGGAGAAGGGGTTGAACAATCTTCAAGTCATCGCCACGGGACACACATGTCCACCATTGCAATCCACCAAATAGCCCTTAAACCCTATATCATATCATCGAGTTCCGTGTACAACTCGTTGAGATCCCCCTTGTAATCGTACACTTGTATTCTTCATGTCAATAAAGTATGAAATCCAAATATGTGTCTATCCACTACCCGTTGGCCTGACCCCTTGATCCTAAACAAATAAACATACTCCCAATCTCACCAGGGCGGTTGGCCCATAAGATTGTGAGGAGTATGGGACCATGGCTCACACTTTATTCTAAATTTCGTTGATGTGAAAAGGCTAGAAAGTTTTTTTTTTCTGAATCGTGCTGATTAAAATATTGTTCCTGTTTTAACCCTTTGATTTGTGATATTATTTTTGCTAAGAATCACCGTCTAAGCCTACTCCAACAACATGGAGTGTTTTTTTTAACCAAATCTGACCCTTTTGGCTAACTAATGACTCATTTGGCCCCTTTGGAAAACTGTTTTCGGATCTGGCTATGACTCCTAAACATGGTTGTGTAGTGTTGTCTACTAAATAGTGAACAGTGGATCTTCGTGCTATTGTTCATTTTGATGATTTCTGTATATATGTTTCATGACTGCCGCACTATTGTGAGATGACATATGTTAGAGATGTGTGAACAGTTCTTGACGCATAAACTTCTACAATTTGGAATTGAGGATGGTTTTGTCCATAACTTAGAAAGTTCATACTTGTTAAACTTGAACCGATGACATGTGACATTTCATTTGCATGCACTTGTGCTTCTAGACACACAAGCAGGCTTACCGGACGCGTTTGTGTCGACATCCTGGCCGCGCGGCTCTCGCACTACTTCAAGCAGGGCAAAGGTTGATGCCTGTTTTGAGGCTCAGACTTTGATCGTTAGTTCGTTACTGACCTGTAAAATGTTATGCTGAGCCAACTGTGTGAAGGTGGGGGATGCGTGAGAAAGATCGTTCTTTGAAACCTTAATTTGGGAAGCAGTGCTAGCTTAGTTAGCTTGTTATTGCGGATGTATTCGCTCTTGAAAATGTGTACTAGCTCTAGTTCGGCCTTGCAGCCCCTAGCACTTCGTGCAAATTTCAGCAAGTACATCACACTGTGGTTTATGGGTGAGTATTCAGAACATAGAACAGAATAGACCAAGGGCATCCAATCAAAAAGCACAGTTCATGCAACGAATACCTCTAGTTTCACTTCTCAGATCTTGGCACATGAGACAAAATAACATCATAACATATCAAGTTACGTGCCGGCGGCCAAAAACAAACACTAAAGAGCACTAATCAGATCAAGGGTCCAATAAGTTCAACCTGAACCAAGAGTGTACAAGGAATTACATGATAGGTCACAGACTGCGGATTGTCCGGGTGAATCGGAACAAAATGCACATGCAGAAGATATGGAAACACCATCATAGCGTATATGCTTAAACCTTCCATCTCTGAATAGTGAAGAGATAGCACATCCACCGTCAACCCAGATCTTCTCACCCTTACTCAGAACTGAATCCTGTACATAAATGAAAAGATAACATGAGTCAGTGTGTCTGAAGAAAGTAAAAATTTATTTATCAGGCGCAACTTATCGTAACATGAATTTGAGAAATTTTATTTATTTATATTTGATACGGCCATTTCTAGCTGACACTAGCTAAACTGCTCCCAAATGAGGATGCAGGCAAATGTCACAAGTAATTTCATGACACAGAAATGTGAAATAAGCAATCATGACATGCACTGCTAGACATGTTATGCACACATATTTACTTTTGAAGAAGACATTATGTAAACCTCTGAAGGATTCTCCCCACCAAACCAATGCTGGATAATTTAGCCCACAAGGGCAAGGAGATGCTCATATCTAACAAGCCTAATGAGTCAAATAACTGTATTACTGGACAGATTTGAGTTTTTGTTCAGAGCAAATCAACATGTGAAGATACTGTTAATGCAACACAATTAACTTAAACCTCCTTTTGCCAACAAAATGAGTCATATGGGTTTTCCTTTTTTCATTTCACGAGCAGCAGTCTGGTACGGAATTTTCATGACTCAAACAGTTTGGTATCCATATAAAAACTGTTCTTCCTACATAATTCAAGATTTTCTTATCCACGCTTGCTTTCTTTCACACATATGAAAGCTATTTTCAGAATATAGAGAGCATCAAAAGTGTCATTAGTTAGCTTACGGATATTAAATGCACGCAGAAACTTCAACACTTGGAGAATTCTCTCGTCGACCTCACTACACTTGACTACAACTATTTTAAGGTGCTCAGATATTGCAGACTGTCCCTCCATTGCCATGTAGCTTCCTTTCATTTCCACTTTGTGATTTGGTCCCTACAGTAAGAAAAAATATTTAACCAAGATGGGTTATCGATAATAACATTAACAGTGCAGCAATTGTCCAATCATACCTTGGAGAAAAGTTCAAGAGTGAGCTTCACTAAAACTGGTGAGTTTTTTAGAACGTAAGCTAGTCGATCACAGCCAGGAGCCTGACACCAGTACTCGTTGAGTAATACAGTCTTTGTGTTGCCAAATATAGGGCAGTGTTGCAAATCTCTTGCGAAAACGATCTGAAAAAATTTACATGCAAAAGGTAAACATATCAAGTATTCCTTACTGAGAATGAGGTGATGATCTAAGAACCCCAATTGGTGGCGATGCATGTGTAATCTGTTTATTGCCTACTATATCCGGCAACCATGTAAATAGTGCATCACAAAAAAGGGATAACAAAAAGGAGTTAAGAGTAGTAACTTACATTTGGTAATTCAGATATCAGCTCCAGATGTCTGGCACTTGAGATACGACCCAGGAACACAAGATCGCGGTATTTTTCACAATTAGAACATGTATTATCAGGTCCACAGAAAATACCAGAGTCAACATAATTGCAACAGATTTCCAGGCAGTCACTTCCAAGATTCACACATGCCATCTCTAGCAGCACCATGCTTTCAAAAAATGGTATAATACCCGAACAGTCATCTAGTTTCAGCGAAACGAGGCCCGGAGCAGAAACATGGAGTCGGCAGCAGGGGCGGAGCTAGGTACATTTAATGGGATCAAATGACCCCAATGACCTGGTGCAAACCCTTAGTAAATTTAGTAACAACATAGATAGATAGTACAAAATGACCCCAATGCAATGGAAATGACCCCAACACTCTTCTAGGCTGGCTTCGCCCCTGGTCGGCAGTGCATGTCGAAGACGCTATCAGTGATGCTCAAATGTTTCAGGGAGCTAGAAGATATCTCAGCAACACAGATGTGGCACTCATGTATCTTCAAATCCTCCAATGCTGGCCAGCTGGCGAAACCAGGAAACGCGCCTTCTAGGCATACACCTACAAGGTCTACTTTTCTAAGATGCGGAGAGGCAATGTGCCTGTCATCCAGGTAGAGGTAGAGGAATTCATCGCAGTGGATATGAAGGGTGAGCGAACGAACTTTGCACATCACAGCAGAACGGATCCACAGGCTCACGTAGTTGTCGTCGTCTCCCCAGAATTCACCGAATTTGATCTCTACATTGTGCAGATCGGTGCGCTCGTCACGCAGCTTGAGAAGGTTGTCCACAAACTTCTGGAGGTCTTCAACAGGCCCTGGTCCGTCACGACCGACGAGGCGCAGGCTGATGGTGGACCTCCAGAGGTGGCGCCAGCGCCGGGCGAGCACGCACGTCTGCACGGCTTCCTGCGCTGGGAGCAGGGAGAGGATGTCCTGAAGAATGCAGTCGGGGAGGGCGCTGATGCGGTCCGCGCCGCGCATTCCTTCGAACAGGCGGTGGGCGCCATCGGCTCTGCGAGGCAAGAAGCGATCAGACGACGCGATGGTGCAGAGAAATCAGTTGGGAGGAAGAGTGGATTCCTTGCGGCGGCGCTGCCTCACCTCATCTGGTCGTCGGCGAGCCACTCGCCACCACCACGAGAATCGGGGGATTTCCCTTTCTGAAATTCGTCTGCGCTGCGAGGCAAAAAGTGGTTAAACTAGATGGTGGAGAGAGAATAGGATGGGAGGAGGAGTCGGATGCCTTCCGGCGGCGCCGCCTCACCTCAACTGGCCGCCGGCAAAGCCACTCGCGAGCGCCACGAGGATCGGAGGATTTCCTCTTTTCGAAATTCGTCCGCGGTTGGTCGGCCGTCAAAGGGAGAATGAACTCTGCTCTGAAACTTGTTGGCGCTCACCAGGACGGTCGGCCCACAAGTCCATGAACAAGTATGGGCCATGGGGCCGTGGCTCTCACTCTTTCTTCTAAAATTCATTCATGTGAAAAATATAGAAAATGTATTTTTAAATCATGCTGAATAGAACACTGTTGTTGTTTTAACCTTTTGATTGAAATTTTATTTTTCTATGAATTTCCTCTTTTCATTTATAAGTCGACTCCAACAACCATAGTTTAAAAAACCGGACCGGACCGCCGGTTGAACCGGAAAAAACCGGAACCGGAGGCTCCACTGGTCTGTTAAGCGCACTGGACCGGCCCCGCCATCGAACCGGGAAAAACCGAAAAAACCGCGGTCGAACCGCCGGTTCTGCAGTAAACCGGTCGGCCGGTTTGACCGGTTCGAGTGCGTAATTTCGGTAAAATTTAAAGCGTGGGTAGGGGACTCGAACCTGCGAGCTGCATGCCAATACGATGTACGCTATGCTGGCGTAACCAACTTACCCACGCCAACTTGATGTTTAAAGAATGGAAAGTGCTTATACATACTTAGTTTTGTGCCACAGAATTGAATAAAATATGTTTTGCAACTGGCTAGTGCTGTTGATGCATGCGTGCGTGTATCAGTGTATGTATAATTGCATTCCTTGGTTGTTGTCCACTTGCTTGCTACTTTATTTTATTTTTCATATTGTCAAGTTTGAATTATTTTGGTACGTATTTTCTAATTTTTTGCAGAGTTTATGAAAAAATATATTATTTTATATTTTAAAAAACCAGACCATGAACCAATGAACCAGTGGTTCAACCGGTAAAAACCTGAACCGAGAGCCTCACCGGTTTGATTACCGGTCCGGTTTTTTAAACTATGCCAACAACATGTAAGGCGTTCAGCTGATAGCAAAGTGCAATCTATGAAAGAAAGGAGAATCTGCCAAGTGCATGTAGTCCCTTCTATCCCCTTTGGGATCTATAAAGGTTGCCGACTCTTGAATCTTCCATATACCATAGCTATTGATATAAGAAGAGGGAATGAGGAGAGAGAGTAAAAGTGACTCTTCAGAATCATACTCTTGGTTAAGACATGGGCTAACTGTTTGACCTTGTGTCATTGTGCCTTTCGTGTTTACTGACTTTCGTGTGGGATAAACTTAAGATATGACTATTATACAGTTTTATCAACTTTAGACGGTAAAGAAAGCATCGACATAGGGGGGAACATGGTCTTAGCACACTCATAGGTTTTATATCATCCCACTTTATACGAATGTTCACCTGGGGGTCACTGGAGGCAAAAGTGTTAACATAATGGTATATGCCCAGCAACAAAAGTACATGTGTGGGAGTGGAGACTCTCTACTCCTTGTGTCAAGGAAAAATATGAATACATCAACATTTTCCCACGACTTCTTAAGGTTGAAGGCGATGCCATTCCAATGCTTCCACACGTGCCATGAGAAGAGGGGGACGAAGAAGTGGAGTATAAGAATGATGGTGTCAAGGCGAATAATTCACCGACTAAGGCCCCAAAATGACATTACCTAGAACGCATAAGCATTTGAACGTGATGGTCCAAAGATTCAAATAAGGCGAGATAAAGGGGGAGGTCGACGATATCTGGGACCAACCCATATCTCTATGGTCTACGATTATATGCCCAAACCAGCCCAAGACGGGCTAAGGGCACAGCGACCCACCCTCCACCGACCCAAGTATGATCTACCACCTCCAGAAAGGGCATCCGAGTAACACTAAAACCTTGCAGTATGCATAAATGTATGACCATTGTACTCCCTAGTCTTGAAGCGAGAAGGGCAAGCAAGAGATATTTCTCCCACAACAAATCTATCGGTTCCGGATGGTTTTTCATAGAGGTGGGGGAGGCCATATTGGAAAAAGATGATCCTAAGAATATCGCACAAGTACGAGAAAATATTGGCAGATATAAGCCACTGTTTCATTGGATGAGGAGCAAAGATGATAGATGGGGTCTTGGGGCCATCCCCGGATGATCGTATTCTCGGCGGCCAGGTGATGCATGTGAAATGCATACATGAACTTTGCATTATATTACTTATATTTCAATCATATTTGCATCATATAAGGGTTATATCATTGTTTATATTGATTTTGGGAATATTTCACAGTTTTCCTATTTTTCTGGAATTAACCCTGCACAGGCAGAAAACCCTATTTTCTATATTTTGATGTTTCAGGGACCCAAACGACATCCAAATGACCTAAAAATTTACGAGCATCAGCTTTTGGAAGGAACAAAGCATAGGAGCGAAGGAAGCGAAAAAGTGGAAGCCCGGAGGCCAAAAGAGGTGGGCCCACGCGGCCAGATTCCTTGGCCGCATGGGACCCATCAACTTGGCCCTCGTGGCTCCGATGCCGTAGATCTTTCTTCCAGAAGCTTCGTCTTGACCTAAAAACGCCCATAAAAATAGTCTCCCGATGCCTTTCGGAAGGGAGCGCCGCCGAAACACAGAAACCACGAAATAGAGACCTGGAGCTGCAGATTGGAGGGGGAAAACTCCGGCGGAGCGCTGCCGGCGTGGTCTCCATCTTCTCCGACGACTTCTCCACCGTCTCCATGATGAAGGGGGAGTAGTCGACCACCTGGACTTTGGGTTTGTGGTGGTAACTTGATCTAATCTCTCTATGTATGATCATTGTTGAAGTCCATATGATGTGCCTTGCATGAGTATGGATCTATCTATGTAATTCCTATGGTGGATATTGTGGTATGAGATGATATTTTTTATGCATTTACCGTTGTGTTGGATCTTTTATGACTATTCATACTTTGGAGATATTCTATGATGCATGTGATGGTTTGATTTATGAATAATGCCTTGTTTATCCTTGTCATGAGGTGATTGACACCACCAAGTGTGGGTAGATGAGAGAGATGTGGTCATGCACACGAAATATGAATCATTGCACTAGTGTTTAGAATATTGTCCATTAAGAAGTATTATGTATGTAGGTACGGGATGGCCGAGGTGACAACGTCATATGTATTGAGTGACACAATACAGCCCAACATCCTTAAAAAGGAAGAAGTATGATGTGGGAGTAGCACCAAACCACGCTAGCCTTATGAGGGTGACCTAGTGATAAGTCTCCGACGTATCTATAATTTTTGAGTGATCCATGCTAGTTTTGTGATATTGTCACATGTTTTTACTGTCATTTATATCATTTTTAAGCATTTTGTCGGACTAACCTATTGACAAGATGCCCAGTGCCAGTTCCCTGTTTTTGCTGTCTTTTTGTTTCAGAAATTTACTTGTGGAAATATTCTCGGAACGCGCTGGAAATTTTTGAGGATTTTTTATACGCCAAGACGAAGTTCCAGTCTGAAGGAGAGCCGCTGCGAAGGCCCAGGGGGCAGGTGCGCCCCCTGCCGCATGCAGGGTGGACCCGCGGGTGGGGCCCGCCCCTACCCGTGGGACCTCACCTCGCGGCCCTCCGACGCCTATAAATTGCCTTTAACCCTAAAAACATCAAGGCGGCCATTATTTTCCAGAAACTCGACCCCGACGCGCCGTCATCTCGAACCCTAGTTCGGGATCCCATCTGAAGCTGATCCCGGCACTCTGCCGGAGGGGAGATCGATCCCGGAGGGCTCTTCATCGCCATGCCTTCCTCTGGGATGATGTGTGAGTAGTCGCACCTTGGACTACGGGTCCATGGCAGTAGCTAGATGGTAGTCTCTCACCTTTGTGCTTCATGTCTTGTGATCTTGTGAGCTGCCTAACATGATCAAGATCAATTATTGTAATGCTATGTGATGTGTTTGCTAGGATTCGATGGATTATGAAGTTATGTTCAGATTGTGCATGATTCTTATATGAGTTATTTATGTTCTTGCATGCTCTCCGATGTGCGTAGTTACTTTGGCCAAGTGATTATGTGTATCTCTAAGAGAGGGTAGTTATGCTAGATAGTGGGTTCATGCCCCCTTTTGTTCCTGGGCACGAGTGACAGAAACGTCTAAGGGCGAGGGTGTGCTGTTGCTACTAAGGGTAAAACAGCGGTGCTAATGTCTCATTTGATACTAGTGTTGCTTACATCATGCGCTTTACTTAATGCATTTGTCTGTTGCTTGCAACTTAATACCGTTGGGTGACAGGCTGGATAGCGATCCCACGGTGGACTTATTAGACAAAGACGCAGTTGGACTCAACGGTCTTTGTTCCTTGTCGTGATGCCTCCATAGATATTATCTTGTTCTTTTTGTCATAGCTAAATTGGGTTTGTGTCATGATCTTGTCAATTGCCTAGCTGTATTTCGTTCACCCATCACATGCATATTTTATTTACTTGAGAGACTCCACTAGTGAACCCATGGCCCCCGGTCCATATTTTTACATTGTTTACAACCTCATTTACTTGTTTTTAATCATCATTAGTCCTCTGGTCACTTTTGCATTTATTCCATTTCATCATACAATTAACCGCTTTGTGTTCTGCGAGACCGGAGAGATTGACAACCTCTCCGCCGTTGGGGGCAAAGTATTTTGATTGAGTATGTGCAGGTCCACGTCTGTTGAAGGTTAAGCACCAGAGATCTTCAACATTCACCTCGTTGTTGATTTCAAAGTCCTACTGGTTCGATAAACCTCGGTTCTTTAATTGAGGGAAAACTGCTACTATCTACAATTCCGCCTTCGCTTGGGGCACTACCCAACTCTGCCAGTGCTTATTAATTCCCACAATCAAGCAGTTTTCTGGCGCCGTCGCCGGGGACTTTGGAGCTGAAGCAAGGGGAGTCTCATACTCTCAATCTCTTTACTTTGTTTTTGTCTTGCTTGCTTTGTTTCTCGTTTAGTTTATTTTTCTATTTCAAAATTTTAAAACCCAAAAAAATTAGTGTAGTCTTTATTCCTGTCTTGTTATTTTATCTTATCATTATGTCTTCTACTGAAAACACTAAGTTGTGTGACTTTACTAGAACTAATAACAATTATTTTATATGCTCTCCAATTGCCCCACCCGCTTCTAAAGCGGAATTTTATGAAATTAAACCTGCTTTGCTAAATCTTGTTATGAAAGAGCAATTTTCTGGTGCTAGTACTAATGATGCTGCCTCTCATTTAAATAACTTTGTTGAGTTATGTGATATGCAAAAGTATAAAGAGGTGGAAAGTGACATCATAAAACTAAAGCTTTTTCCTTTCTCTTTGAGAGGGAGAGTAAAAGAATGGTTATTGTCTTTGCCTAAAAATAGCATTAATTCTTGGATTAAATGCAAAGATGCTTTTATTGGAAAATATTATCCACCTGCCAAAATCATACAACTAAGGAGTAACATTATGAACTTTAGACAATTTGATAATGAACATGTTGCTCAAGCTTGGGAGAGAATGAAATCTATGGTTAAGAATTGTCTGACGCATGGATTAACTATGTGGATGGTTATCCAAACTTTTTATGAAGGTTTGAATTTTTCTTCAAGAAACCTTTCGGACTCGGCCGCGGGAGGCACCTTCATGTCCACAACATTATGTGCAGCAACTAAACTCTTGGATGAGATGATGACAAATTATTCACAATGGCACACCGAACGAGCTCCAAGTGGTAAGAAGGTCTGTCGAGGAAATTTCCTCTTTGAGTGATAAGGTTGATATGATCATGTCTATGCTTGCTACCAATCAGTCCAATATTGATCCTAATAATGTTCCTCTTGCTTCATTAATTGCCCAAGAAAAGGATCAAGTTGATGTTAATTTTCTTAATAGAAACAACTTCAACAATAATGCTTATCGAAATAATTTTGGTAGTAACAACTATAAGCCTTATCCTCCCAATAATGGCAACTCGTATGGTAAAACCTATGATCAAGGAATTAGTAATAGTAGATTGGATGAAATAGAGAGGTCTACCAAAAAATTCATGCATGAACAATACGAGCTAAATAAAATCTTCTCTAGGCAAATGAATGAGAATTCTTTTATATTAAAAAATATAAATGACCAACTTGGTGAGTTAAATAAAGGAATCTCTAAACTTCAAACAAGGCTTGTCAATACTGAATCTTGCATTTCAAACATATCCCAAACTCAAGCTACTTTGATTAACCGAATGGCTGCCAAACCTGAATTAGTTGCTCCTACTAAAACTGATGCTTTTGTTGTCCTTAAAACTGCTGATACTCCTATTGCTTCAATAATATTGATGGAGATTATAAAGCTTTGAATATATATGATTGCCCTACTGATCCTAAAATTGTTGATAAAATTCATTGATTGTCTCAAAAGGATCATGGAAAACTTGAAAAACTGGATAGTTTAGTCTCTAAAGTAGACGCTCTTGCTCATGATGTTGAGATTTTGAAAATGAGAACCACTCCAAATCAAGACAAACATACTGAATCTTTAAATGCTATCTCTCTTCAAATTAATGAAAATAAAAGGATGATGACTCTCTTGAAAGCTAGGTGGGCTAGAGAGGCTGAAGAAGCTAGAATTGCTGAAATGAATAGGAAAACTGTTAAAGTTTATACTATCCAAACCACTAAAGAGGATCCTCCTAGTTTATTTAAAGATGATGAAATTGATTTTGACAATTGAAATCTTACTGAAGTCATTAAGTTCCTACAAAAACTTGCTAAGACACCGGATGCTAGTAAAATAAATCTTGCCTTTACCAAACACATTACCGATGCTCTTATCAAGGCTAGGGAAGAAAAACTAAAGCTTGAAACCTCTATCCCTAGGAAGTTAGAAGATGGTTGGGAACCCACTATTAAGATGAAAATAAATGACTTTGATTGCAATGCTTTATGTGATCTTGGTGCAAGTGTTTCTGTTATGCCTAAAAGTTTCTATAATATGCTTGATTTAAATCCTTTGGAAGAATGTTATTTAAATGTTCATCTTGCTGATTTTTCTAAAAAGAAACCTTTGGGTAGAGTTGATGATGTCCTTGTTGTTAATGATAATTATGTTCCCGTTAATTTTATTGTTATGGATACTGAGTGCAATGCTTCTTGTCCTATTATTTTGGGAAGACCGTTTTTAAGAACCGTTGGTGCTATTATTGATATGAAAGAGGGAAATATAAAGTTTCAGTTCCCCCTTAGAAAAGGGATGGAGCACTTCCCTAGAAAGAGAAATAAGCTTCCTTTTGAATCAATCATAAGGTCAAGCTATGCTCTTGATGTTGCAAAGGCCTCCGAAAAAACTTGATATTTGGCATTGCGCCTAGCTAAAAGGCGTTAAAGAAAAGCGCTTGTTGGGAGGCAACCTATCTTTTATTTTCAGTTTGCTTTTTGCTTTTCTTGAGTCATGAAGTTATTACCTCTGTAGCAACTTCATTGTATATTTTTCTTTTGGTTTTTTGTGCCAAGTTTAGCCTCTAATGCATTGAAAGTGCGAGGTATTGAGTTGCTGTCCAAAAACAGATTCTGTGCGCCTGTTGCACGAAAATCCTAAAATCGCCAGAATTTTATCTTTTTCTGATAATTTTTGACAGCAAGCCTGATGCTTTTATCTATCTTTCGTTAGTTTTGAGTTTTCTTATTTGAGTTGCAGAAGTGCTTCGAAAAATTCGATCTTTACAGACTGTTCAGATTTTGACAGATTCTGCTTCTATTTTGCATTTGTCTCTTTACCATCATCATATGTGATACTCTAGGGGTAGAGTACCACATTGAGGCTTAGTAAACTGTAGCTAATGTCTAATGGAGTTGGTTTGCAATTTTTCCTAAGTTGAACACATGTGCGTTTTTAATTTATGAGCACTAACCCTCTAATCAAATTATGAGAAGTTTTGTGTGAAGTGAGTTTTTAAGTTCCAAAGAAGAGGAATATGAAGAAATCGAGGATGGATCGGAACTCAAGCTTGGGGATGCCCCCATGGCACCCCTTCTGAATATCAGTAATTATCAAGAGTCAAAGCTTGGGGATGCCCAAGGCATCCCCTCATCTTCATCGACTATCATAAGGTCGTCTTCGTTGAACTTCGTTTTTTATCACTTTACATATTATGTGCTATGCTTGGAGCGTCTTTTTACTTTCAGTTTGTTTGTTTGTTTGCTGGTCATATCTTTGATTGGATCCTAGCTTTATTTGTGTGGGAGAGAGACACGCTCCGCTTTTTCGTTTGAATACTCCTTTGCTTCGCTTATATCTTGTTGAGTATTCTTAGCTACTGTCTGTTTTCTAGTAAGCTCTTGCTTTTAGCTTTTATCTTGTTTAGAGCTGCTAGTTGTTATGTTAAACTCTCTTGTTCTTCACGTATAATTTTTGGAGAGTTGTTGTTGAAAAATTGCTTGAATTGTCAATGCGACAAAATGCTGTTTGTGTGATGATAGAATAAAATGAAAAGCCTGCATAGTTTTGTAGATCATGGTGTGGATACTTGATGCTTATCAATTGTTTTGAGATGTTAAGTTGAATGCTTAAACTTGCTGGTTATTTAGGTGGAACTGATTAGTAAAGAAATATGGTTGAAAGCTTGAAATTGTGTTGTTTTCATAGTTGTTAATTCATAGTGCTAATCTTTCCATCAAAAAAATTGTTTGGTCAACAAGGGAGACGGTGTAGAGTTTTTATGCTTATGAGTGGTAAATGTCTTATGTTGTTCTGTTACCGGTTATTATTAGATGTTTGCTTCAAATACCTTCTTTGCTAAGCCTAAAAATTCGTACTGAGTGTATGGTTCACTCGTGCATCCAATCCCCAAAGCCAAAATTTCTCGCCAGCTGTGTCCACCGTATCTACCTATGCATGGTATTTCCTACCATTCCAAGTAAATTTGTCATGTGCTATCTTTAAAAAGTCAAAATACTTCTTTTTGTGCCTCTGTTTTTAAGCTCATGAGGGGCCGTAGAGAGCTAGATATAACTTATGACGAGCAGGGTCATTTCCCCCCTTTTCACCCGGTTTCGATGGATTACGTCTTCACTTGAATCAACCCGAGAGCAGCTTAAGCAAAAATATAAATACAACTCACAATTCTCCTCCGCGCAATGCAAAACTGAGAAATCAGCCCAAACATTGGACAGTGGTGAAACCAAGGAGAAAGAGGAGCATACTCGCTCTTCTAAGAACCAGCTGCTCTCACAAGTCTAAAAAACCTTGCTTGTCATGAGGGACTAGATAGCTTCTCTGTTGTAAAGTCGTTGACGAAAGCATGCATGGCTCAAAATCATTTTACTTCTGTTTTATAAAGACAAAAGGCTCTAGCACATGACTAATCCCTGCTTCCCTCTGTGAAGGGCCTTTTTTTTACTTTTAATGTTGAGTCAGTTTTCCTCTTCCTTCTATCTCCACAAAAGCAAACATCTAGCATTGACCCTGGGTATCGTTGAGCATATTGCATTGCCAAGATTAAACATGAATCTTTATATTGACATTATCTATAAGATAAACCGTTGGAAGTTGAAGCTTTTTGCTAATTCTTACATCTTCCTTTGTGTTGATTCTCAAACACTTTTGTTATGGAATTATTATCCTTGTGAATTAGACAAATATGTTGATCACATTGTTTTCATGTTTTTGACATACTATTTATGAAAGGTTTTGCTTGAATGATTCAACTTGTTTATTCATTGCTTTCTTGCTATCAATTATAGACAATTATTTAGTATCTCTTCATTCACATCCTTTGATTTGCATTACTATCTTGATCAAGTTTGTGTTGGTTGCATGTCTCATAAAAAATTATTTGTTATCACTTACCTACTCGAGGACGAGTAGGAGTTAAGCTTGAGGATGCTGATACGTCTCCGACGTATCTATAATTTTTAAGTGATCCATGCTAGTTTTGTGATATTGTCACATGTTTTTACTGTCATTTATATCATTTTTAAGCATTTTGTCGGACTAACCTATTGACAAGATGCCCAGTGCCAGTTCCCTGTTTTTGCTGTCTTTTTGTTTTAGATATTTACTTGTGGAAATATTCTCGGAACGCGCTGGAAATTTTTGAGGATTTTTTATACGCCAAGACGAAGTTCCAGTCCGAAGGAGAGCCGGAGGGGAGGCCCAGGGGGCAGTGTTGGGAATATGCCCTAGAGGCAATAATAAAATGGTTTATTAGCATATTCATGTTTATGATAATGGTTTATTATCCATGCTATAATTGTATTAACCGGAAACATAATACATGTGTGGAATATAAACAACCAGTTGTCCCTAGTAAGCCTCTACCGGACTAGTTCGTTAGTCAAAAGATGGTTAGAGTTTCCTAACCATGGACTTGTTATAGTCACTTGATAACGGAGTCATATCATTAGGAGTAATGATGTGATGGACAAGACCCGATAATGAAGAGTTGCAATTGATCGTGTCACACAGTTTCATTGCCAACGCTTTTAGCATGCCAAGTATAGTTTCCTTAGACCATGAGATTATGTCACTCCCGTTTATCGGAGGAATACTTTGTGGACATCAAACGTCACTTCGTAAATGGGTGATTATAAAGGTGGCTTTCGGGTATCTCCGATGGTATTTGTTGGGTGACATGAATCAAGAGTGGGATTTGTCCTTCCTTGTGACGGAAAAGATATCTCTGGGCCCTCTCGGTAATATAGCATCAGAAAGGTTGCAACCATGTGATTAAGTGGTAATCACGGAGATCCTATATTATGGACGAGTAAAGAGAACTTGCCAGGTAACGAGATGAAACTAGATATGGAGATATCGACGATCGAATCTCGGGCAAGTTGAATATCGTGAGACAAAGGGAATCGTATATGAGATTAAGAATCTCCGGCATCGTGGTTCAATCGATAAAGAACTTCGTTGAATATGTAGGAGTCAATATGGGCATCCTGGTCCCGCTATTGATTATTGATCTGATCATGTCTGCATGTTCTCGAACCCGTAGGGTCACACACTTAAGGCTTCGATGTAGCTAGGGTTTTAGTGAGATAAGTAAATGGTGTAATCAAATGTTGATTCGGAGTCTCGGATGAGATCCTAGACATCACGAGGAGCTCCGGAAGAGTCCGGAGATAAAGTTTCATATAAAATAAAGTGGTTTTCGGATTCCAGAAAAGTTCGGGAATTTACCGGTATTGTATCGGGGTTTTCCAGAAATGTTCCAGGGGTCCCACAGTGGGGCCCACCTATCCGGACGACCCACTTGGGCCAAAGGGGTGATGAAGAAGCCCTTAATGGGCCAACCTTATCCACCCCAAGGGCCCATGAGGATAGGAAACTTAGGGGCTAAGTTTCCTTCTTAGGAAACTTAGTGGCTAAGTTTTCTATTTTGGGAAACTTGAGGGGGCAAGTTGCATATTTGGAAACTTAGAGGCTAAGTCTGCTTTACCTCTCCATGCCTATATAAAGAGGAGGGGTGCAAGGGGAAAAGGATGAGTAACATACCCTAGCCGCCGGCCTCCCTCTCCTCCCTCCTCTCTCTCTCGTACACGGCTTGGCGAAGCCCTGTCCGCGGGAAAACCTCCACCATATCCACCACCACATCGTCGTGCTGCTGAGATCTCACGAAGCCACTTCCTCCTCGCTTGCGGGATCAAGGAGAGGAAGTCTTCATCGAGTTGTACGTGTGGATACCGCGGAGGCGCTGCTCATGCGGTGCTCCATCGGATTGGATCTTCGAGGAAATACATCTCCTCGCGACTAGATGAGTCTAGTTGCGGGGATCGACTAGCCAACCCCTGCACCGACAAAACGAGTTTGTTCGATCTTCAAGGGTAAGAGATTGGGTCTCCACTTCGCTACCTTCGTCTAATAGATCTAGATCCTTGGGGTTTCTTCCGCTTGTTTCGTAGGAAAATTTTTGTTTTCTATGCAACGACCCCTTCAGTGGTATCAGAGCCTAGATCTATTCGTAGATGTTGGTGCGATTAGAACACAAGTGTTGTGGTCGTTGATATTTTATGTTGCTACCTTCTCGCGTGCACTTTGCGTCTTTGCGGTATTGTGAGATTGAAGCGGCCCGGACCAACCTTACTCGTCCACGCACGAGAGACCGGTTCCACGACAGACATGCAACTTGTATTGCATAAGTGGCTGGCGGGTGTCTGTTTCTCTTGCTTTAGTGAAGATGCAATTTTCAATGGAAGGCCTTTCAAAAGGATGTGTAAATAAGCAACTACTATATCACCGTTGTGGTTTTGCGTAGATTAGAACGGTTCTATCTCGTTGACCCAAGCCACGTAAAAAATTGCATAAACAAAGTAGAGGACGTCTAACTTGTTTTTGCAAGGGGGTCATGTGATGTGGTATGGCCAATATGTGATTTGTGATAATGTATGCAATGATCATGTTTGTAATCTTTCGCGACTTGCATGTCGTCGAGTACGGCAACCGGCAGGAGCCATATGGTTGTCTTTTATTTTATGTGACCTGCGTGTCATTGAATCACCATGTAATTGCTTTACTTTATTGCTAAGAGTAGCATTAGTTGTAGTTGCAATAGTTGGTGGACAACCATGGTGATGGCGCCACGATGATGGAGATCATGCCGGAGATGGAGATCATGCCGGTGCTTTGGAGATGGAGATCAAAAGCATAAGAAGAAAGGCCATATCATATCACAATTATGAATTGCATGTGATGTTAATCCTTTTATGCACCTTATTGTTATGCTTAGATGTGATCGCGACGGTAGCATGATAAGGTGATCTCTCCCGTTAATATCAAGATGTGTTCTTCCCTAGTATGCACCGTTGCCAAAGTTCTTCGTTTCGAAGCACCACGTGATGATCGGGTGTGATAGATTCTACGTTCACATACAACGGGTGTAAGCCAGATTTACACACGCGAAAATACTACGGTTTGCTTGACGAGCCTAGCATGTACAGACATGGCCTCGGAACACAAGAGCCGAAAGGCTAAACACGAGTCATATGGATGATATGATCAACATGGTGATGTTCACCTTTGAAGCTACATCATCTCACGTGATGATCGGTTGTGGTGTAGTGGATTTGGATCGTGTGTCACTAAACAACCAGAGAGATGTTGAGTTTAGTGGGAGTTCATTAAGATGAACTAAAATTATCATAAACAAAAGTCCTAAGATGTCTTTGCAAAAATCCTTGTAGATCATGGTCGACTACGGTAGTCTGTTCGTTGCTGAAAAACTGCGTCTCGATGGGTCAAATTTGTTAAGTGGTACCTGCGTCTGAGAAAAGTCCTAAACACCCATGCTCAGCTCTACGTGTTAGATGAACCATTAGAAGAATACCCAAACATTTCTGCAAGCTATGAAGAGTACATGGAGTGGTTTTGAACCACCTACTTGAAAGTCAAGTGGATGATGTGCACCTTCACGAATTATGACCAAAGTAGACAATTTCAAAAACTTGACTGCAATGGAGATTGTTGGTGAGCTGAAAAAATAGTTTTTCAGCACAAGTTAGAATTGTAAGGTTCGAATGTCTGAACGGTTTTTCTTTCACTCAAGATGGAAGAGAACACTTGCTTGGAACAACACCTGAGGATAATGCATGAGATACATCATCGTCTAGTGCTTGTTTGGAACCACGAGATGAATGACGGTTTCGCGATAGATGGGGTGATACACTAGCTTCTCCCCAGCTTCAAGAATTATGCCGGAGAGTATGTCCTAGGAAGGGATTTGATCACTTTCTATGAATTTGTGTCTCGGTTGCGTCATGTCAAAGTGGAACCCATAGCAAGAGAAGTTGACAATGCAGAAAGTATATATTGATATACAAGTTATAAGTGTTTAAGTCTAAATTGCAATTGTGGCGGTTTCAATAAGTATTTGATACTCATTCTGTTTTATGAAAACAGAACCTGCTGCTTGAGATTTGCATAAAGGATATGGGAAGACGTTGCGGAAAGGTGGCAATCAAGGAGTTGATGCTGGCAATGATCTGTCTCTACATTTATCGTTTTGATTAGAGGATTTGAATAAGTGTTGTAATCGAACTAAGTGTGATTTTGATTAGTGTGTCTTGCTTATGTGAGACGGTTATTCATGTTAAAGACAATGGTTGTTCTATTTTCATGAGTGATCCTTTTTGGAAATCACAAGTTTCGATTATAAGTGTGTTATTCTTATTATAATCTAGATGATAAATTGGTTGAACATTTATAAAATATGAGACATACTAAAATATCCAAAACTTAATAATGACAATTGTTTTAGTCGTGCTAAAGATTGAATAAACATTTTGATGTTTTATCAATGCGCCTTATTGAAGGAGTATGACTAAAATGCCACCCTTTGGAAGTGTGTCATGAGTTGCCGAAAATAAAACACAAGTGTTGGTTGTATTTTCAGCAAATCTTAGATGTCATTATTTTGTGCGCTCCATCATAAATGATATGAATGAATAAATGTATTTGTTCGAGTTATGATATTTGATGAGATCAAATAAAATTCTGGAGTTTAGGATATTAAGTTAACAAGAATATTGAGTCTTTGTGATTTGATCAAAAGAGACAAAATATTTGAGTTATATGTTAGTATGTGGACTTGTGATAAGTGTTATCACAAATTACAATGTTTAGAATATTTCAAAGGAGTTTGACATGTCCTAAGATATTGTAATCACACACTATTTGATATTGTGTGGTCTCAAAGAAGGGTTTTACTTCGGGGTTTAATAATAGCATTTAGATTTATTTGATAAACACTCTGTTTTAGAAATAAGGATCTATTGTATGATTCGCATGTATTTTTCATATGAGTTATGAGAAAAGGTGGTTTCATTAATTATGAGATAATTAGAGACTATTGCGAATAATGTTGTAGTATATTCATAAGTATGACTATGAATGTGATTCCACAATATGAGACTAAAAGGGGCAAACAAATTTGTTGGTTGTGCTAAGTATTTTAGTGGTTTATCATGAAAAGGTTTCACTGATAAAAGAATTGATGGAATAAATCGAAAAGCTGAAACCTTGCTTGTTTATGTATCAAGTGTCACATATGTAAAGTGTTGTGTTGGTTAAAACTTGACACATAAAGGAATTAATGATGGTGATCATTGAATTTCGGTTTAGCTTGTCTAAAGAAAAGTAGGATTCAAGAATATGGTATTTTGTCAGGTTACAAAATAATATTCATGATTCACTTGTCATGTTTTAGAAACAAGACAAACCTACGAAACTACAAAAGGAGAAATAGAAACCTTAAATACGAAAATGACTAAGAGTCATCCTATGTTAAAGTTTAAATCACAAAGTAATTGTTGCTTGATTTTGTGAAAGTGATGTTTCACATATTTATTCCTCAAAAAGGGGTTTTGTAGAGAATAAATAAAACTTAAAGCTAGCAAAGTACTAGTGTTCGTATATGAGTTCTCGATTTAAAAGTTAATTAAGAATTTTGGAGGTGTCCAAAATATCGAGAAAGTGCATATGAAACTGAGTGGGATCTAATTAAGATATGTGGTGACATATGTTAAGTTAAAGCAGAAACTATTTTCCATGATCAAAATATGTGGTGACATATGTTTGAGTGGGAGCTAGTTAATCATGGTCAAATATAGAGATAACATATTTCTGAGTGGGAGCCAAAGTGGTTTCACAATTTAATATGTGTATGGTGTATATTTGAGTGGGAGTTTACAACATCTTGTTTGTGTGAAATGGAGATTTCATAAATGTTGTAAATGAGTCAGGAACCAACGTATAACTTATGAAGTTAGTTTGAACGTCAAATATCCATGGAGATGGATGTATTTATGGAGGATAGATATGTTTGATAAAGCATTATGTCAGGATGTTTAACCTAAGTAAGATTTTGAAGGAGTTCAAAATAAAACAAGAGAAGAAAGGTTCATCTGCTTGTGATAAATAGGTGAAACATTGAGTTGATAACTCAGTACAAAAATAATGGTTGGAGGATATGTTAGAATTCACTATGAATTGTTCATAGGTCTAAACATATAAGAACCATGTGTTTGTATTTGACGATATGTGACCCAAGTTCTTGGCTAGAAGAACATGTTAAATGAGGAGTCACTTTTCATGGAGTTGAGATAATAGAATCTAGAGATTGGTAGACTTGGTTGAAGTCATAAAACCAAACTAGATTGGAAATCTCATAAAGGCAGAAGCGCAGCGAAAGCATGATCGGAAATATCGAAGTAAAAAGTATAGCACTATCGATTTGTGAGTCTACAACATATAGGAGTATATGATTAATTCAAGGATTAAAAGATATAATTATTGTGGTTTGAGAAATTTTGTTTCAAGATTGAGTGAGTTCCGGGTGCACATGCTATGTGAAAGTCCTCTTGACTGGTCATACGTCACGTAGGCATGAAAGGGAAACGAAAATCTCACTCTCTAACGAAATATATTATATTCATCATGTGATGATGAGAATTATCATGTGATGATAATAGGTTTATCATGAGATGATAAAGTAATGTCAAATTAGGTGACGTTAACGTTTTTGCAAAGAACATAAAGAACTGTATAGTACAGAACACGGACAGAACCTCTTCCACGAGCAAACATGATCAGCACTGAGACTCCATGAGTGTTAGACACCATGAGTGTTTGGATCGAGAAAATGTAAACTAGATTATTGACTCTAGTGCAAGTGGGAGACTGTTGGGAATATGCCCTAGAGGCAATAATAAAATGGTTTATTAGCATATTCATGTTTATGATAATGGTTTATTATCCATGCTATAATTGTATTAACCGGAAACATAATACATGTGTGGAATATAAACAACCAGTTGTCCCTAGTAAGCCTCTACCGGACTAGTTCGTTAGTCAAAAGATGGTTAGAGTTTCCTAACCATGGACTTGTTATAGTCACTTGATAACGGAGTCATATCATTAGGAGTAATGATGTGATGGACAAGACCCGATAATGAAGAGTTGCAATTGATCGTGTCACACAGTTTCATTGCCAACGCTTTTAGCATGCCAAGTATAGTTTCCTTAGACCATGAGATTATGTCACTCCCGTTTATCGGAGGAATACTTTGTGGACATCAAACGTCACTTCGTAAATGGGTGATTATAAAGGTGGCTTTCGGGTATCTCCGATGGTATTTGTTGGGTGACATGAATCAAGAGTGGGATTTGTCCTTCCTTGTGACGGAAAAGATATCTCTGGGCCCTCTCGGTAATATAGCATCAGAAAGGTTGCAACCATGTGATTAAGTGGTAATCACGGAGATCCTATATTATGGACGAGTAAAGAGAACTTGCCAGGTAACGAGATGAAACTAGATATGGAGATATCGACGATCGAATCTCGGGCAAGTTGAATATCGTGAGACAAAGGGAATCGTATATGAGATTAAGAATCTCCGGCATCGTGGTTCAATCGATAAAGAACTTCGTTGAATATGTAGGAGTCAATATGGGCATCCCGGTCCCGCTATTGATTATTGATCTGATCATGTCTGCATGTTCTCGAACCCGTAGGGTCACACACTTAAGGCTTCGATGTAGCTAGGGTTTTAGTGAGATAAGTAAATGGTGTAATCAAATGTTGATTCGGAGTCTCGGATGAGATCCTAGACATCACGAGGAGCTCCGGAAGAGTCCGGAGATAAAGTTTCATATAAAATAAAGTGGTTTTCGGATTCCAGAAAAGTTCGGGAATTTACCGGTATTGTATCGGGGTTTTCCAGAAATGTTCCAGGGGTCCCACAGTGGGGCCCACCTATCCGGACGACCCACTTGGGCCAAAGGGGTGATGAAGAAGCCCTTAATGGGCCAACCTTATCCACCCCAAGGGCCCATGAGGATAGGAAACTTAGGGGCTAAGTTTCCTTCTTAGGAAACTTAGTGGCTAAGTTTTCTATTTTGGGAAACTTGAGGGGGCAAGTTGCATATTTGGAAACTTAGAGGCTAAGTCTCCTTTACCTCTCCATGCCTATATAAAGAGGAGGGGTGCAAGGGGAAAAGTATGAGTAACATACCCTAGCCGCCGGCCTCCCTCTCCTCCCTCCTCTCTCTCTCGTACACGGCTTGGCGAAGCCCTGTCCGCGGGAAAACCTCCACCATATCCACCACCACATCGTCGTGCTGCTGAGATCTCACGAGCCACTTCCTCCTCGCTTGCGGGATCAAGGAGAGGAAGTCTTCATCGAGTTGTACGTGTGGATACCGCGGAGGCGCTGCTCATGCGGTGCTCCATCGGATTGGATCTTCGAGGAAATACATCTCCTCGCGACTAGATGAGTCTAGTTGCGGGGATCGACTAGCCAACCCCTGCACCGACAAAACGTGTTTGTTCGATCTTCAAGGGTAAGAGATTGGATCTCCACTTCGCTACCTTCGTCTAATAGATCTAGATCCTTGGGGTTTCTTCCGCTTGTTTCGTAGGAAAATTTTGTTTTCTATGCAACGACCCCTTCAGGCAGGTGCGCCCCCCTGCCGTGGGTCAGGGTGGACCCGCGGGTGGGACCCGCCCCTGCCCGTGGGACCTCAACTCGCGGCCCTCCGACGCCTATAAATTGCCTTTAACCCTAAAAACGTCAAGGCGGACATTTTTTTTCCAGAAACTCGACCCCGACGCGCCGTCATCTCGAACCCTAGTTCGGGGTCCCATCTGAAGCTGAACCCGGCACTCTGGCGGAGGGGAGGTCGATCCCGGAGGGCTCTTCATCGCCATGCCTTCCTCCGGGATGATGTGTGAGTTGTCGCACCTTGGACTACGGGTCCATGGTAGTAGCTAGATGGTAGTCTCTCACCTTTGTGCTTCATGTCTTCATGTCCATGGTAGTGTTGCTTACATCATGCACTTTACTTAATGCATTTGTCTGTTGCTTGCAACTTAATACCGTTGGGTGACAGGCTGGATAGCGATCCCACGGTGGACTTATTAGACAAAGACGCAGTTGGACTCAACGGTCTTTGTTCCTTGTCGTGATGCCTCCATAGATATTATCATGTTCTTTTTGTCATAGCTAAATTGGGTTTGTGTCATGATCTTGTCAATTGCCTAGATGTAATTCGTTCACCCATCACATGCATATTTTATTTACTTGAGAGACTCCACTAGTGAACCCATGGCCCCTGGTCCATCTTTTTTACATTGTTTACAACCTCATTTACTTGTTTTTAATCATCATTACTCCTCTGGTCACTTTTGCATTTATTCCATTTCATCATACAATTAACCGCTTTGTGTTCTGCGAGACGGGAGAGATTGACAACCTCTTCGCCGTTGGGGGCAAAGTAATTTGGTTGAGTGTGTGCATGTCCACATCTGTTGAAAGTTAAGCACCAGAGATCTTCAGCATTCACCTCGTTGTTGATTTCAAAGTCATACTGGTTCGATAAACCTCGGTTCTTTAATTGAGGGAAAACTGCTACTATCTACAATTCCGCCTTCGCTTGGGGCACCACCCAACTCTGCCAGTGCTTATTAATTCCCACAATCACCTAGCAACAAAAATGATTATTTCTTTAAACTATGTGTTTTAGGACATGTAGCCGTCATAAAAATTTACCATTAAAGCATGACAATTGTGTGTAATTTTTATCTATAATATGATAATCACCATAGATGGGAGAGAGGATTGAGTGAACCCATGAACCCATGTCCATTGTTTCTATAAGAGAAAACCTTTGTCTTGTCCTCTTGCATTGAAGAGGATTGGAACACTTTTACATTCTTGTTTTGTTACATTAAACTTCCATCCATTAAATCAATCATCTTGTTCTTTAAACTTGTCTAGTTCATAATCAACTAAAACTTGTGACACTTTAGTTGTAGGGAATAGATAACTTTTCCTTCTTGCTCCTGCGGATCGATACCCTACTTCCACATTGAGAGGTGCTACGGTGATCCCCTGCTCTTGGGGGTTATCACCAGGATCTTTCCATGATGGTCTAGCCACGCGGTGAGGTTCTAGGATATGGCATCCACACGGGTGGGATCAGTTCCAGTCATTGAAGGAGGCCCAATATGTCCACGGACTCACATAATTGAAGGGGGATTGCCTCATGTTGTTAGTGGTCCAATGTGGGCCTTTGAGCTCGTGTTACATAGTGTAGCTCTTCCTCGTACCAATCCTAAAAATCTTGGGTGCATTGGCGCAAAGTGAATAATCTCAAATCCACTTATCTTCGTAAAAATTTGTCTTTGCCTCGTCCCCGATGGATATGGCCGTGCATTCTCATAAGAAGTCCATGTTAGCTTTGCCGCATGGCAACTTCGATCCCACCCAAGGGCGGTGATGGCATGTCCAGTGGAACATGGTCATCGGACCTGAAGGCGGACCCTTCTAGAGCGCTCAAGGTCGATCACACCTAGCCGAAGCTTGGGAGTACGCACCATTTCCAATTTACTAGAGAGTGGCCCCCATTTGCGTTCTCCGCATTGTCATCCTTCCAAATGAATCCTCTTGCAAGCTTTTGTATCTTTTTTGGCACCGATTTTGGTGGCGGGAGGACTGCCATGTGATTAAACACAACGGACATGGTGACAATCCTTACGAGCACAACCCTTCCTACACGTGTGAGGTTCTTTACTTTACATCCATGCATCCACTTGGAAACCTTGTAAAAAAATGGGTTGGAAGCCGATTTTTTGCAAATTTGCGTAGCTATAGTGGCAACCCCAAATATTTCCCCAAGAAAGAAGAGATATTTGTCAGGAAGACGAAGACGAGATCCGAGAGGTGTATGTCTCTTTAATGAATAATGAATATTTTTGCCTCGCCAGCTAGGCAGCAATATTTTTAGACACTAACCTTCTTGAGGTATCAGAGAGGCTAGGGTTGGGGCAGAGAATGCGTAACTAGGTATTTCTCACTCTATGTTTGGGCACCTCCAATGTTCTTCTCAATGGAAAGGCTAGGATGCCGATACATCATGCACGTGCTTGTCGCCAGGAGACCCACCATGCCCGATGTTGTTTATGTTGACCATTGACCCTCTGGAAAGGCTTTTACAATGTCATACGGGGGTCCGAGAATCTCACTCTATGAATATGATGCCAAGATCTTTGCAAAACCCTTTGAAAGTGCATGGTTGCCCCCATGCATGGTTTTGGTAATTAATGACAATCTCTATGGACTAATGTTTGCATTGAGCTATATTTGTAGGTGTGTTCATTTGCGTTGCTTGATCTCCATATGTTGGAATCAATGCTAAGGGAAGAAGATTATGTGTTGATCAAGGCTAAGTGCGGGTTGATCAACACTCAAGTCCAAGTGAAGATATGCCGAAAAGTGCTCTCCCCATCTTGGTGTATGGGGGAGCGTCATGTGAATCTTCACCAAGTGAAGCGCAATCAAGAAAGATGGTTCGTCTTGAGGAGATGAAGATCGTCATCATCGACCTCAAGTGGATTAATGCGCAAGGCAAAGGTATAATCTTGATAGGTTTTGTATTTTACCGGTCTTATGATGTTAGTTGAGAGACCGGGTTATAGGATAGATAACCGTACTATCAAAAGGTGCTCTCGACCGGGTATCGATCGTATCGTTCGTGGAGAGGTCAAACCTTTGCATCCTTGCAATCATCTTTATTGGTTATTATTTGTCTCTTATCGTGGTGTGGTCTTGGTGCTTGTCATGCTTGTCATGACAAGGCTAAGTTCACCGAAAACGGTTTTCTTACTTCTATTGCGGTTTCGGTATTGGAGATTTTGCCGTTCATTCGTGCGGGAGATTTATCTCTTCCATCTATTTGTAAAATCTCCATTGCTTGTTTACCATTTTCAAAGGTTGCTTTTTTCGTCCTCTTTCCAACAAAATTGGCTTTACTTCTTTCGGACTTCAATTGCAAAAGTTATAGCTTTTCCGGTTTGCGAAAAAGAGTTTTTAACTTTCCCCTTTTGTCTTTATAATATCTTGTTGGACTATGATGTTTCTCTGCATAATCTTGTTGTGCTCGTTGTGACGATTCCAACGAGTCCAAGATTATCGAAAACGGAGTTCGTTTGCAAAAGTTATGGGGTTCTGTTTTTCTGATTGGATCTTCCCCGGAGATGGTCCGGAGTCTCCGCCCCAGATGACCCGGAGTCTCCGGTCCCTGTTTTTCGATGCCGAATGATTTTGTGTGGTGCGCTCCTGGACTGTGTCCGGAGGCACCCCGAAGAAACCCCGGAGTCTCCGGTCTGGCCGGAATCTCCGGCACCGGAGTCTCCGGTGTGCCTGCCTCTCCGCAAAGTGTGGTGCGCCTCTGGCGCCAGTCCGGAAGTAGGCCGGAGCCTGGCCGGAATCTCCGGCCCAGGACGGAGTCTCCGGTGCACTTAGACCGGAGTCTCCGGTCTGAGTGGTCTCCAACGGCTAGTTTTTGGGGGGAGGCTATAAATAGCCCCCTTCTTCCCCATTTGCTCCAAGGTTTTTGGATGCACGATTTTCACTCTCTCCCTCCATTGTTGACCTTGGAAAACCTTGCCCTCTCCAAATCCCTCCAATGATTCTTGCCATCTTTAGGGATTCAAGAGAGGAGACCTAGATCTACCTTTCCACCAATCAATTTCTCCTCTAAGTGAGGGGAACCTAGTGGATCTAGTTCTTGGAGTTCTTTTGTGGTTCTCCCCCTTGTTCTTCCTCTCTTATTCCCCCAAAGCATTTGTTGCTTGGTTGGAATTTGAGAGTGAAGGATTGACACTTGTGTGTTCTTGCCTGTTGCATTAGTTGCATCGGGTTGCTCTCTCCACGGTGATACGTGAAATGAAGGTTGAGAAGCTTGTTACTCTTGGTGCATTGTGTTCCCAAGAGCTTGTGCCTTTTGGGTGCATTGTGTACCCTAGACGGTTGGTGGGTGCCGCGAAGACTTCGAGTTGTGAAGGTTCAGCACGATTTGGGAGCCCCCAATTGAGTTTGTGCGTGTGTGCCCCAAGAACGGTGTAAAAGGGCTCGGATCCGCCTCTGAAGGATTTCCGATAGTGGAAGGTGACCCAAACCCTGGGTGAGGTTCATCGGAGAATAGGGTGAGGCCTTTGTGGCATCTTGAGTAGGCCTTTTGTGGCGAGCTCACATCCCTCCAACGAGACGTACTCCCTTAACAAGGAGGAACTCGGGAATACATCCGCGTCTTCGCGTGCCTCGGTTATTTCTATACCCGAGCTTTTACTTATGCACTTTACATTGTGACAAGCCTTCGTGCTTGAAATTCATATCTTGCTATCACCTTGTTGCGTGCCTTGCTTAGCATAAGTGTTGGTGCACATAGGTGGAGCCTAGTATATTAGGTTGTTGGCTTGTTATTTAAACCCTAGTTTTATTCCGCAATTAGCAAGCCTTAATTGGAAAAGTTTAAATCGCCTATTCACCCCCCGCCCCCCTCTAGGCGACATCCGGGACGTCCTTGTCCTTTCACCCTTCTTAAGAGGAGCTTGTTGCCATTCGCCTAATCTTTGGGACCTTTGGCGCATCCCTAACAAGTTAGATGATAAACTTAACTGTGAATTTCACAAGTACTACCCCATTGTGGTTTCTGAGTGCAAAACAATGGTTCGCACCCGATGAATGTTCAATGCTGGCATCACTAATCATGTCGATCTATTCTTATAATTAATCTTGTATTAATAGTTTTGGTGGACGGTTTAAATTAATATTTTCTTATTTTAAAGAGGTTCATTAATTGTCTGGAGATGAGGAATTAATGTGAATCAGATTGCTGCAAAATTCACAGAAACACACAAGTGCTTTCTTTTAGAAAGAATCTGAAAAGAAAACCACTGCCAGCGTCAACGTATTTTTTTCCACAACTGGCCCATGTGCCGAACTAAAGACATATGTGACTCATATCCAAACTAATTTTCAAATCTGGCCTCTTGGACCCGGCGCTAAATGGGCTGGCACCGAACTTGGACTGCTCGACGCTAGGATGGGCCAACACCGAACCTGGGTTGGCGCCAGTTGGGCCAGCGCCGAACCCTTTGGCCCATCTGGTGGCAAAAATTGTTGGCGCCGAGCAGCCCAACTTCGGGGCCAGCCATTGACGCCGAGCCTAGATTTAAATTAGATTTGGAAAGGGGCCACATGTGTAGTTAGTTGAGCTAAAGGGCCATTTCTGGAAAAAAAAATACAGCGTCAACAGGAGAAGAAAGCTGAAAGAAAACCCTTGTCTGACCGCCTCCTCTGCGAACAGACCGGACAAGTACTACCCCATTGTGGTTTCTGAGTGCAAAACAATGGTTCGCACCCGATGAATGTTCAATGCTGCATCACATAATCATGTCGATCTATTCTTATAATTAATCTTGTATTAAAGTTTTGGTGGACGGTTTAAATTAATATTTTCTTATTTTAAAGAGGTTCATTTAATTGTCTTGAGATGAGGAATTAATGTGAATCAGATTGCTGCAAAATTCACAGAAACACACAAGTGTTTTCTTTTTAGAAAGAATCTGAAAAGAAAACCACTGTCAGCGTCAACGTATTTTTTTTCCACAACTGGCCCATGTGCCGAACTAAAGACATATGTGACTCATATCCAAAACTAATTTCAAATCTGGCCTCTGGACCCGGCGCTAAATGGGCTGGCACCGAACTTGGACTGCTCGGCGCTAGGATGGGCCAACACCAAATCTGGATTGGCGGCAGTTGGGCCAGCGCCGAACCCTTCGGCCCATCTGTGGCAAAATTGCTTGGCGTCGAGCCGCCCAACTTCAGGGCCAGCACAGTTGACGCCGAGCCCAGATTTAAAATTAGATTTGGAAAGGGGCCACATGTGTAGTTAGTTGGGCTAAAGGGCCATTTCTGGAAGGAAAAAAAATACAGCGTCAACAGGGAGAAGAAAGCTGAAAGAAAACCCTTGTCTGACCGCTCCTCTCTGCGAACAGACCGGCCGGTCGCCGGCGAACTCGCTCGCTCGACCGACTGACCTCAATTTACGCGCCAGCGGCAATGGCGCGCGACGACCTCGAGGTGGCGGGGTGGTCGGAGGAGACCGTGCGGCGGGTCTGGAGCGCCGCCGTGCCGCTCCAGCTCCACCTCCACGACGCCGACGTCACCGCGCTGCCACCGCCCCCATCCTTCCATGTAACGCGGCCTCCCTCTCCTCGCTCCCTCCAAAATACCTCTCGATTTACGACTCCTCCAAATCTAGGAGTTGCCGCTACCGCGCACGATTGTTCCGTTTCTAGGAATTTCCAGGATCACGATTTTGCTTTGATAGGCTTGTGTAAGGGTTCGTCAGATTGGTTCTTCTCTATTATGTTTAACATCCCGTTTATGAAGCTCAACACATCTGCAGACTGCAGACATGTCGAGACAAAAAAATGCTCGATATATATTTGATATGTTGATATATGTATACGAAAAGTTCACTACGCTTGTGAGAACACAAGAAATTCTTATGTTTAACTGTCCCATTGCTTTCTGTTCTTAGCTTGAAATTGAAGCCGGTAGTCATGTGCGAGACAATTGCTTGCCTGTTCTGTTGGCACCTTATCTGCAAAGGGTTACATCATGATTTTCCTTCTTATTCGCAAGTGCAACAAAATACAAGTCTTGCCTCTGGGCAGCGTTTACGCTAAATATATACTAAGAAACGAAATTTTTATTTTATTTCTTGTTTGTTTCATTTATTGAGCTTTATTTTGCCTAGAACAGACTTTTAGGCCAAGAATTGGGTACTTGCCCCTGTTGGTGCCTATTATAAAGGCTCATTTCAGCAGCACATTCCCACCAGGCGTTGATACTGTTTGGTTTGAATATAAAGGGCTGCCATTGAAATGGTAACATATGCTATCTCCTACCGATGTTAATGACGGTCAACTGCCTTATTATAGCTTGAGAACCCACAGTTATTTCTTTCGCTTTTAGTTGCTGACTGCCCTTTTTATCCTTGCACTGTTAGGTATATGCCCATTGGAGTTCTTTTCGACCTTCTCTGTGCAGATCCAGAAAGGCCATGGAATCTCATAGTAAGGCCATAATCTTTGTTGTGAATCTTTCGGTTTGATGGAAATATTGTTAGATGTTTGCTATGAAATATGCCTATTTTTGAAGGATCTAGTTACTTAATATAGCAATTGGGCTCAGTGAAGAGCCCATTAGATCAGTGCAAAAAGCTTTATGCATGTCATAATTATCGTAGCTCTCGCTTGATTGCAATCACCCATGCATCGGTGCATGAACGGAGCCTTACTAGAGTAGACACCGGTTTTATAATGCTTTACTCTAACAGGGTACTCTGTTTTTATTTTATTTCTAGAACAGTTAGTGTTTCTGATAACATGATAGCGCTATGTGGTTTTGTCTGCTACTTGTTCCAGTTGTTCGCTCTATCCACAAACTTACACATAAAGCTGGGGGTTGATTATTAGAAACCTTTTGCTCAATCATCAACCATGTACATGTTGTGTTAACAAATCAGTTTGTCGGGAAATATTATTATAGATAAGCTATTATGCTGCCATGTGGTTTTCTCTATCGATTGTGCCAGTTCTTAGCTGTATCCACACAACTTACGTATATTGTTTTAGGTTCACTTTAGGGGGTATCCTTCAGAAATTTTATCACAATGCAAAGGTGAAGATAGTGTAAAGTGGAGCTACAACAATTCCCTGAAAGAGGTTTGTTTTGAGAACCAGTGTTACCCAGTCCCTTCTTCACATCTTAAACAATAGTGTAACCTTTTGTCTTGTGCAGGCTGCGTTTATCATAACTGGGAACAGTAAGAATGTGATGAATATGTCCCAGGCTGATCAAGTTGCCATGTGGGAATCAGTAAGGAAAGGTATGCAGTCCAGAAACAACACTTCTATAGTATGCCTCATGAGCCCGGTATGATGGCTGCTGCTGGTAAACTGAGGCATCAAACACTCGAACTATGAGTAGTTTCTACCAGTTGTCAATAATCCATTCATCAATACATATAATTTCTTTGCTCTGACTACCAACATGTTATTCAGGTGACTTGGATGGTTATATGAATACCTCCACCAGGCTTAAGCTTGGACCGTTTCAAGAGGATTGCTTAGTACGAACTTCCTCAGTAGACTGTCAACAAGGTTCTGATGAGCCTGAATCCCCTGGATCTGGCACACTATGTATGTTTCTCTTCATCGAATTATCTGCGTGTTTTATTTGTTGAACATGTCCACACTGGCATCTTTTCATACAATAGTTAATTGATGCTTCATTTTTGAAGTTATACAACAATGATTTTACATTAATAAATCTTTATATGCTATGATAGCTCTTGCCAATTAATACCTGTTTAGGCAGGGTCCCTGTTCGACTATATGTGCGCAGAGTTCAAGAAGACCTTGAGGATTTAGAAGATGCAATAGGTGTCAGTGATTGGAAAAGTGTATCCTATATAAATCGGCCATTTGAGATCCGGAAGGAGGAAGGTATGTAGCTTTGAACATTTGTTGGATAGTACAATGAACTGGTGATCGCCAAACAAAAGTGATCTGTTCTATTTTGTTTTGATATTTTCCACCTTTTACCTGAAAAGTGAATATAAGTAGTTTGTATTACCGTGGTATATGTCAATTGTGGTCCCCTCACATTTGTGTTTCATGTTGTTTTGTAGTGTGGCAATAACATCGGTTTTCCTTCACATATGACTTTGATCTTTTTGGCAGGTAGAAGCTACATTGTCACACTGAAACATGCCCTGGAAACACTGGTACCAGAGTTCTTCAGCTCGAAGCCCATGGCCAGAGAGGCTGATTCTGAACCTGCAGACACACTAGACTCGGCACCTGCTGATTCACGCACCACTCCAAGAACTCCTCGTGACAGAGATCCAGCTCAGGAGAGCCAGCGAGAGGCTGCTGTGACCATGAACGCCACCAAAGTGAAGCTAGTGAGGGTGCACGGCTTCGAGCTCGATATGGACACGCCTTTCCTCTGGGTGGCCAATAACCTGAAGAACCCTGAGTGCTACCTCCATGTATGTGTTTATGTTGGCGCGAGAATTTGATGATGGGGTACATGGGTGGGAGTGGGGGACCCACTACTCGTGTCAAGGCAAGAGATCCAATCCAAGCATCGACGACTTATTACGATTGAAGGCGGTTCCATTTCAACGCTTGCATACATGCCATGAGCAGATGGGATGATGAAGTGGAGTGCAGTGTCTCCGGGCATTTATACAGGAACTATGCGTGCATGGATCTCAAACACGTTATGATCCAGGGGGAGCTAAAGCGGGGAGCCGTACTCGGATTCGAAGGTGATGAACGTGACAAGGGGTGAGGACGGCGGATTTGAAGCTGGGGGAGGCGTGAGACGACTCACCGGATGGGCCAGGACAACTCTTCGGAATCCTGGTTTGAGAAGCAATGCCCGCAGAGGACGTCGTCATTGCGTATCACCGCACTGTGCTCCTCACCAAGTACACATGAGTCGTACCGTATCTGCTCAATCTCTTAGATTTCAAAAACAAGATCAATCTTGATATGAGATCACGACGAAATGTAGATAGATCTAATTCCTCAAAAATAAAAGAAGTGGATAGTTGAATTTAGGATCCGGGCAGCTACAGTACATGTTCTTTCTAAGCTCGGTGGATGAACTGTATAGTCTGTTAATAGCTTAGTTCCTTATTGTGGATGTATTCACCCTTGAAAATGTGTACTAGCTGTAGTTCGGCCTTGCAGCCCCTAACACTTCAGACGTGAAAAATAAGTGCAAATTTCAGCAAGTACATCACACTGGTTTATGGGTGAGTATTCAGAACTTACAGCAGATAGACCAAGGACATCCAGGCGAAAAGCATTATTCATGCAACGAACACCCCTTGATTCACTTCTCCACACATCGAGATCTTGGCACAGGAGAGAGGAGACAAAATAACATCGCAACAGAGCAGGTTACACTATTCGGTTCAAGTGTTGAATAAGTTCAGCCTGAACCAAGAGTGCAACAGGAATTACATGATACTACCAACTTGAGTCGATCTAGAGTTCATAGATTACATATACTGCGGATTGTCGTGTGAATCGGAATAAAATGCACATGCCGAAGATATGGAAACACATCACAGCGTATATGCAAAAACCTTGTATCTCTGGATAGTGAAGAGAAGCACATCCACCGTCTACCCAGATCTTCTTACCCTTGCTCAGAACTCAATCATGTACATAAATGAAAAGATTAACATGTGTCTGGTGTGTCTGAACTCTGAAGAAAGTAAAATGTGCTCAGTTACTTGGAAATAAGAATGAAGATACTGGAAGTCTGGAACAGAGCTCGGTAAGTATGACTGGAGATTTACTTTACCAGGCGACATGAATTTGAGCTAAATACTTTAATTTATATTTAATACGGCCATTTCTAGCTGACACTCAAGCAAAAATATCCAGCTAAACTGCCTACAAATAAGGTTCCAGAACAATGTCATGAGCAATTTCATGTCACAGAAACTGTGAAATAAGCAATCATGACATGCACTGCTAGACATGTTATGCCACACCTCAAATTTTAAAGAAAACATTATGTAAACTCTGAAGAATTCTCCCAGGAACAAAGTGAGGAATCACAAGCAAACCAATGCCGAATAGCCAATAAGGGCAAGGAGATGCTCTTATAATGAGCCTATAAAAACTGTCATTGATTACCACCAATTATTTGACAATACGATGAGTCAAATAACTGTATTACTGGGCAGGCTTGACTTATTGTTCAGAGCTAATCATCATGTGAAGAGACGTATCTCTACTCTGAACTAATCAATTCGGACATTTGTGCTAGTGTCCACAAGAGAACTAATCAACATGTCTACATGCTGTGTTAAACTGCTGTTTATGCAACACTGTTTAGTTAAACTTCCTTTGCAACAAAATGGGTTATATTGTTTTTCCTTTTCGCACCACACGAGCACCACCCTGGTCCAAAATCACTCAAATAGTTTGGTATGCCTATAAATTGTTCTTCCTACATAATTCAGGAGCTTCTAATCCATGCTTGCTTTCTTTCAACACATATGAAAGCTAATTTCAACACATATTAAATGCACGCAGAAACTTCAAAACTTCGAGAGTTCTCTCGTCGACCACATTACACTTGACTTCAACTATTTTAAGGTGCTCAGATATTGCAGATATGGAAGCACCGTCAACCCAGATCTTAACCTTACTGGGAACTGAATCCTGTACATAAATGAAAAAGATAACATTAGTCTGGTGTGTCTGATGAAAGTAACAGGTGCTCAGTTACATGGAAATAAAAATGAAGATACAGGAAGTCCGGATTAGAGTTCGGTAAGTACGACGGAAATTTGCTTTACCAGGCGTGACTTATGGTAACATGAATTTGAGCGAAAACCTTGATTTATATTTGATACGGCCATTTCTAGCTGACTCTAAACCGCTCCCAAATGAGGATTCAGAGAGATGTCATAAGCAATTTCATGTCACAGAAAATGTGAATAAGTAATCATGACATGCACTGCTAGACATGTTATGCACATACTTCTACTTTTGAAGAAAACAGTATGTAAATTCTGAAGAATTCTCCCAGGAACAAAGTGAGGAATCAGGAGCAAACCAGTGGCAAAAATTTAGCCTATAAGGGCAAGGAGATGCTCCTATCTAACCAGACTATAAACACTGTTCTTGATCAGCACCAATTATTTGACAACACAATGAGTTGTTGTTCAGAGCTAATCAACATGTGAAAATATTGTATCTCTATTCTGAACTAATCGTTTCAGACATTTGTGTTAGAGCCCACAAGATTAGAACTAATCAAAAAGTCTATATTTTGTGTTACACTTGCTGTTTATGCAACGCTGTTAACTTAAACCTCCTTTGCCAACAAAATGGGTTATATTGGTTTTCCTTTTTTCATCTCACAAGCAGCAGCCTGGTCCAGAATTTTCATGACTCAAACAGTTTGGTATCCCTACAAACTGTTCTTCCTACATAATTCAGGAGTTTTTTTTATCCACGCTTGCTTTCTTGAACACATATGAAAGCTAATTTCAGAATATAGGGAGCATCAAAAGTGTCATTAGTTATCTTACGGATATTAAATGAACGCAGAAACTTCAACACTTGGAGAATTCTCTCGTCGACCTCATTACACTTGACTTCAACTATTTTAAGGTGCTCAGATATTGCAGACGGTCCCTCCATTGCCATGGAGCTTCCTTTCATTTCCACTTTGTGATTTGGTCCCTGCGGTAAGAAAAAATATTTAACCAAGATGGGTTATCGATAATAACTTTAACAGTGCAGCAATTGTCCAATCATACCTTGGAGAAAAGTTCAAGAGTGAGCTTCACTAAAACTGGTGAGTTTTTTAGAATGTAAGCTAGTCGATCACAGCCAGGAGCCTGACACCAGTACTCGTTGAGTAATAGAGTCTTCGCGTTGCTAAATATAGGGCGGTGTTGCAAATCTCTTGCGAAAACGATCTGAAATTTTTTACATACAAAAGGTAAAGATATCAAGTATTCCTTACTGAGAATGAGCTGACGATCTAGGAACCCCTAATTGGTGGCGATGCATATGTAATCTGTTTATTGCCTACTATTATCAGCAACCATGTAGATAGTGCATCACAAAAAAGGGATAACATAAAGGAGTTGAGAGTAGTAACTTACATTTGGTAATTCAGATATCAGCTCCAGACGTCTGGCACTTGAGATACGACCCAGGAACACAAGATTGCTGTAACTTTTACAATTAGAACATGTATTATCAGCTCCACAAAATACCAGAGTCAACATAACTGCGACAGATTTGCTGGCGGTCACTCCAAGATTCACACATGCCGTCTCTAGCAGCACCATTTTGTCAAAAGATGGTGGAATACCAAAAAGGTTGTCAGTTTCAGCGAAACAAGGCCCGGAGCAGAACATGCAGCCGGTCGGAGTAGCAACTATGATGCTCAAATGCTTCAGGGAGCTAGAAGATATCTCAGGAACATAGATGCGGCAATCAGTCATCTTCAAATCCTCCAATGCTGGCCAGCTGGCGAAATCAGGAAATGTGTCCAGTAGGCATACACCTAGAAGGTCTACTTTTCTGAGATGCGGAGAGGCGACATGCATGTCACCCAGGTAGAGGTAGAGGAATTCGCTGTAGTCGGTATGAAGGGTGAGCGAACGAACTTTGCACATGACAGCGGAAAGGATCCACAGCCTCACATAGTCCGNTGTCGTCTCCCCAGAATTCACCGAATTTGATCTCGACAGCATGCAGATCGGTGCGCCCCTCATGCGGCTTGAGAAGATTGTCCGCAAACTTCCGGAGGTCTCGGGCAGGCCCTGGGTCTCCATGGTCACGACCGACGAGGCGCAGGCCCATGGTGGACCTCCACAGGTGGCGCCAGCGCCGGGCGAGCATGCACGTCTGCACGGCTTCCTGCGCGGGGAGTAGGGAGAGGATGTCCTGAAGAATGCAGTCGGGGAGGGCGCTGATGAGGTCGGCGCCGCGCATTCCTCCGAACAGGCGGTGGGCGTCATTGGCGCTGCGAGGCAAGAAGGAATCAAACGACGCGATGGTGCAGAGAAACAGTTGGGAGGAAGATTCGTATGCCTTGCGGCGGCGCCGCCTCACCTCATCTGGTCGTCGGCGTGCCACTCGTCACCACCACGAGAATCGGGGGATTTCCCTTTCTAAAGCTCGTCGGCGCTGCGAAGCAAAAGGCGATTAACCTAGATGGTGGAGAGAAATCGGATCGGCGGCGGCGGCGCCTCACCCTATCTGGCCGCCAGCAAGCCAGTCGCCACCGCCACGAAGATCGGAGGATTTCCTCCTTTTGAAGTTCGTCAGCGGTCGGTCGGCCGTCAAAGAGAGAATGAACTCTGTTTTGAAACTTGTTGGCGGCGACCGTCAAAAGGGAAGTATAGGGACCGTGGCTCACTTTTCTTCTGAAAATCCATTCACTCGAAAAACTAGAAATATATACCCCCGCAGGTTGCGTCGGAAATCTATTTAAATTTTTTATTATCTAAATAAAGGCATATATGACCCACGAAATAGAAATATCGAAGATTCAATTGATCATAATTGTCGAAAGGCTAAAGTCAATTGACGTGATTTTTTTATTTTAACGATTAAAAATTGATGATGTGGACAATTGGAAGGATGAATAGATGACGCTTGCATGTAAGAAAATATTGGCTTTAATGAGTGTTAGTGGGATGACATGGACGTTTGGTTCGCTAAGATAACTGATGATGTGGATAGTTTGCATGTTCAGACAGAAAAATAATAATTAATGCATGTAAGTGGGGTTTTACTTTATAAAAGATATATAGACATATTAAGTGTATTTTTGAATTATGCTGAATAGAATATTGTTGTTGTTATAACCTTTTGGTTGGAATTTTTATTTTTCTCTGAATCTCCTCTTTTTTATTTTTTTAAGTCGACTCCAACAACGTGGAAGGCGTTCAGACTGATAGCAAAATGCAAAACAAAAATCAAGGAGGATCCGCCAACTGCATGTAGCTCTTTCTATTCCCTTTGGGGATCCATAAAGTTGCCAGCTCTTAAATCTTCCATGTAGGATAATTGTTGATGTAAAGAAGAAGGAACGAGAAGAGAGAGTTCAGAATCATACTCTTGGTTAAGAGATAGGCTAACATTTTGAGCTTGTGTCATGCCTTTCGTGTTTCCTGGCTTTTCATGTACGATAAATTTAGCACATGACTATATACGGTGTTTTTGACTTTAAATGATACATAGATCATCGATATAGGGGTGGGAGGGGGGCATAGTCTTACTACGATCATAGGTCCTATAGCATCCCTCTTTATGCATGTTCACCTAGGATTCATTGGAAGTAAAAGTTCAAACCTAACGGTAGATGCCCGACAAAAAAATCGTACATGTGTGGGAGTGGGAGACCCGCTACTCCTCATGTCAAGGCAAGAGATCAAGACATCGACATTTCCCCACAACTTCTTACGGGGGCGATGCCATTCTAACGCTTCCAAATGTTCCATCAACAGAGGGGGCGATGAAGTGAAGTGCGGTGTACCGACTAATTAGTATGGGAGAGATGCATGCGTGGAGCTTAAGAATTACGGCGTCAAGGTGGAGGATCCACCGACTAAGGCCCTGAAATGGCATTCACAAGAATACATAAGCATTTGAACGTGCTAATCCACGACTTCAAGTGAGGCGAGATAAAGGGGAAACTCAACGACATCTGAGGCCATCCCATATCTCTAAGGTATATACAATCCTATACCCCATCCAACCCATGATGGCTAAGGAGACATGGGCCCATGTCCCTCATCGACCAATGAGCTCTCCCACCTCCAGGTAGGACATCCATGTGACACTAAACACCTTGCGGTTTCTTTCCATCGAAATGTTACACTATACGTAATTAAGATGACCATTTCACTCCTAGTTTAGCCTTGATGACAGAAGGGCAAGCAAGAGATATATATATATCCCACCACAAATCCACGGGTTGAGAATGATTAGTTTTTTCACCCTGAAACCTAAAACCTAAAAACAATAGTTATTAGGTGCTAGGCCTTTTCGACGTGCCATGGTTGCAACTCCACCTCCTCACACATGGGTCCCATAATGAGAGTTTTTTTTAATATTATTTTTTTAATCAGAATTCGGAAAATAATACGCGGAATAATTTTATTGCACAAATATTACGCCGTCGGCCCACGGCCGGCCGAAACAATCCTTTCGGCTCGCTGGGAGCCGAAACACGGGTGTCGGTGGTCAGCTGGCCGATGTGCATGCGCCCTGGCACGGCCGCAGTGCGGGGCCCACACTTTCGGCCGCCTGCTGGCCGAATGGCTCCTTTCGGCCATCTCCCTGCCGAAACACCCACAGCAGCACGCCCGCTCCTCCCTTCTTCCTCCTTTATTCTTCCTCCTGGCTCTCTCTTCCCTCTCGAAAAACAGGGCTCCCAACCTCAATTGATCTCCAAAAATAGCCGATAAATTAGATTTCTGCCCCCACAAATCGAAAGAGGAGGTCAAGAGCATCCCGGATCTGTTAATGGGATAGTTTTTGGAGGAGTTTTTGTTTCGGTGGTGAAGCAATGGTGGGCAACAATGGAGGGATGTGGTGCTGTTGGTGGAGTAGTAGGAGCGGTGCAGCGGTGGTGGTGATGCTACGTTGAAGTTTGACTGCAGGAACGACTGATTTTGCACGCATCAAGGGTAAACCCTAATCTTATAGTTATTTTAAGTTCAGTGTATAATTTTGTTTACATAAGTTGTGAGATTAGATTTATTTAAGGTGGTATATATATTAAGATATTAGTTATAGGTGTATAATTTTGTTTACATAAGTTGTGAGATTAGATTTATTTAAGGTGGTATATATATTAAGATATTAGTTATAGGTGTATAATTTTGTTTACATAAGTTGTGAGATTAGATTTATTTTAGGTGGATGTAATTTTGTAGGTGCAGATCCCGTTAAGATTTTTTAGTTATATAGTATTTGATGATGCAATATATTTGTTTAGGTGAGGAGACATGTCCGAAGTGGTTAGTATTGTCGTTTACTATGGTTATGGTACTGTCCGCACAAATGAGTCCGGGGTTGATCTGAGTGAATTTGCAAATGTGGAGATTCCGTTGACTGAGCCTGATAAAGCGAGAATAAGCGCGGTTCAGCACTATTTGACGATGAATTTTGGCTTTGATCCTAATTTGTGGACTGTTAGGATTCAGTCGTTATGGTCAAAATCTCGTACAAATATTTGCTGAGAGTTGATACCGCTAGATCGGACACAGGCCTGGGTGAATTGGCTAGCATCATGCAAACGCCGAGGTACGAAACCCATCGTCCTCGTGTTGTGTGTGCCTAAGCAGAACAATTTGGCACAAGGTGGCGTTGGTTATGAAGCTGGACAAAATAGCCAGACAACTGGGTCAGAACCTGTTGATCCGTCTGAATTTATGTCTCAAAGTGTAGAGAGTGGTCAGTCGGCAGGAGCTCCCGAAAGCGGTGAGGGTCCTAAAAGTGGTGAGGCTGACGGGAATGAGCATTGGGATCAGGATGAGGAGGCGGGCGTAGGAAGTATGCAGCAAGAGATGGAGAACAAAGACGAGGATGGGTTGATGGCAGATCTTAATTCTGACGAAGAAGATAATGCAGAAGATGACGAAGATAATGATGAGGATGTGCCTATCCTAATTCCTGGAATGAGGACATGTCGACCGTCATAAATGTGAATACTGGGCAGGAATCGGCCTGGGAGTATCACATGAATAATATTGAAGTGGGTGCTCAGTATACCTCGAAGCAACAGCTAAGGGACGCCGTGACACGGTGGGCAATGTCCACACAAAAGATTTACCGAACTGATGTGTCGTGTCCGAAATATCTGACACTGAGTTGTGTTGAAATTGGCTGTCCTGGAAGGGTGCATGGACACGTTCCGAAGTATGACGTGAATTGGCTCGTCTCGGACGTCGTGGCTCACACATGTATCAGAGAGAACATGTTGAAAGAGCATCCAAATCTAACTTCCACTCTCATTGCGCGTCTCTTATTCAGTGAGATTGTGAAGACGAAAGATTTTCCAGCCAAAAATATCCAGAACACAGTAAAGGCTAGATGGAAGTACGACATTTCATACGGGAAGGCTTGGAGAGCTAAGCAGACAACTTTAGAGGAGAGGTTCGGGACCTTTTTGAACTCGTATGACAACGTCGTCCGTCTTCTTCGCACATTGCAGCATAGAAATCCTGGCACTTATGTTGACGTCCAGCACCGCTATATGGATACGGCTCCTGGATATAAGGTTTTGCATAGGGTATTTTTCGCATTCTCTATTTGCATCCAAGCTTTCAGCCATTGTCGTCCGGTGCTGTGTGTGGATGGAACGTTTCTCACAGGAAAATACAAGGGGCAGATCCTTACCGCAATAGGTGTGGACGGGAACCATCAGATCATCCCAATTGCTATGGCCTTTGTTGAGGGTGAGAACTATGAGAGTTGGTTATGGTTCTTCAGGCAAATAAAAATAGCTATTGTGCAGGATCGGCCCAATGTTTGCATTCTTCATGACAGACATCCTGGTATGTTAAAGGCTATTTGAAAGGGGATCGTATGAGCACCTAGAGGGGGGGGGGGGTGAATAGGTGCTACCCAATTTTTAATTCTTTTTCAATTTAGGCTTGACACAAAAGATAAATTCTCTAGATATGCAACTACGGTGAATTTATCTATATGACAAGTACAAGAACAACTAAGCAAGAAGCACAATATAGCGAGATAAGGGAGGAATGAGATAACCGAAAGGGAAGCACGCGGAGACAAGGATGTATTCCCGAGTTCCTCCTTGTTAAGGGAGTACGTCTCGTTGGAGGGGTGTGAGTTCGCCACAAAGGCCTACTCAACGCCACGAAGGCCTCGCCCTATTCTCCGATGAACGTTGCCACAAAGGCTTAGTTCACCTTCCACTATCGGAGCCCTTCGAGGCGGATTCCGGAGCCTTTACAACGGTCTTGGGGCACACACCCACAACTTAATTGGGGGCTCCCAAATCACAAATCTGTAGCAATTACAACAAGTGATAAGAACAACAAGCTAGGTCAACACAAGGCTAACCCTAGAAATGAGATCCTTCAAATGAATGAAGGGGAAATGAAAAACTGCTCGGTGGAGTTGTAGATCAGGGCCTTCTCCTTCAATCCTCCAAGAATCAATGGATTTGGGTGGAGGGATTGGGAGATCTTGCGAATTTGGGCTTTGAGCTTTGATGGCATTAATGGAGGAGAGAGAGTGTGCAAAGCTAGCCCTACAAAGATAGGTGAAGTGGTATTTAAACCCCTTCACAAAATCTGGCCGTTGGAGGTCTTGGCAGCCGCTCAAAACCCGCAGCACCGGAAGTACCGCCAGGAGGGCCGGTACTTCCGGCCTGCCCTTCTTCCTTCAGTCAACGGATCTTTTCAAGCTCGCTCCATCCCGCATGACCGAAAGTACCGCTGAGGCGGCCGGTACTTCCGGTGTCACGGTAGTACCGGGGCTACTTCCGGTCCAACAACTCCGAGACACCCAGTACATGAAAAAAAAGCGGAAGTTCCTCCGGAAATTTCCACCGGAAGTAGGTAGCGGAAGTACCGCCAAGTTCACCGGTACTTCCGGTGGACCGGTACTTCCGGTCCAACTTTCGGGGGAACCCACGGTTCCAGTACCTCCAAAAATAAGCGGAAGTTCCTCCGGAAATTTCCACCGGAAGTAGGTAGCGGAAGTACCGCCAAGTTCACCGGTACTTCCGGTGGACCGGTACTTCCGGTTCTACTTCCGGTCCAAATTTCGGGGGAACTCACGGTTCCAGTACCTGCAACAATAAGCGGAAGAGGGACCGGAACTGGGCACCGGAAGTGCCCAGCGGTAGTACCGGTCCAGGGACCGGTACTTCCGGCCAGCAGTGAAAACTGGCATTTGGCTCAACTTTTCGCGACGATTCTTTTGGGGTTGGTTTCCTGCACATCTTAGACAAAGTTAGAGCACTTGATTGTATTGTTGTCAACATCAAAACACATGGGGATAGCAAATGTTCTTTCAATCTCCCCCTTTTTGGTGTTGACGACAATACAACCAATAAGCATAGTTTGTTTCCAAAAGACAACCGAGCTCCCCCTAAGGGGCTCCCCCTATCTTTTGAAAACCTTGCATAATTCAAACACAAGCATAACAAGATATATATAACAACGGCTAGCAAAAGATATAACAAGATAGATAGCTAGCAAAGTAAATAACGATGACAAGGAATTCCACAAAGTCTTACATGCTCACATCATGCATAGTCTTAAGAAAAGATAACGAAACCGGGACATGATAAAAGATCCAAATGAAGAAACAAGATGATCATGTCCCACCCATGCAAATCCCGATGGCTAAACTATGCCTACACTTCTCCCCCTTTGGCGTCAAGACACCAAAAAGGAAGGAGCGAAACTACACGCCCCAAGATGGATCACTCCTCATCCTCATCCTCACCACCACCATCACCACCATCTTCAATGTCGGACCAAACAACACCACCATTGGAGAGCCACTCGTCCTTGGGGGTGATATCTTCCTCAGAGCCGTCAGACACTTCAATCTCTAACTTGCGCATGATCTGCTTCTGGCGGTAGCGGCTCTTCTTCTCTTGCACATGAGAATCATACATGCGGTCGCTTATCATGCAAAAAGAGTCACGGAGCTTTGTCTTCACCCTTTGGAACCAACCCGGTTCCGACACAGGAGCATTGTCCACTTTCTTTCCCTTTCCAACGGTCCGGTCCTTGGGAAGCACATGGTTCTTCTTGCGTAGTTTTTTCTCAAGATGAGGCACTAAAGGAATACCAGACAAGTCAATCCTCTCACGGTGAAGAAGAGCCCACTTACCACAAATGAGCTTCATGATGTAAGGGGCATAGATGGGCACCCTCTTGTCAGCAATAGCACTCCAAAGTTCCTCAAACATCACATTCATGACATCCAGCTTCTCACCCGATCCTCTCCTCAAATAACACTGATGCAGCAAATCGATGAGGTAGCCGTGCACTTGATCCCAATTGCCTACCCGAGGAGTAAGAGTCTCCCTGAAGATGCGAAACATGATCTCATAAGTGGGTATGAGATCCTCGGACTGACCAGGAGTACCACCAGGCATAGTAATGGGCTGAAGCACATCCTTGGAACTAGGGCGGGGCGAGTGATGCACCGTCCAACCATTGTTGTCTTGAGCACGCGGGTATCCCAGCAATTGACAGAACTCAGACCATTTACAGTCCACATGCTCATCCCTGATCATCCAATGCAGTCGAGGATTGGCCTCAGTGCCCAAGAAAACAGTGGCATAGAACTGGGACACAAGCTCTTCATTGTAGTCTTGATGAACCTCCATAATCTGCAACAGTCCAAACTCCTCACACATGCTAAAGGCCTCGGCAAAGTACTGAGCATACTTGGGAGAGGTCATGTGAGCAATGTTGAGGCGGTGTTGGAGGACCACGGCATTCCTTTGCCCCGAGTAGATCTGATTATAGACAAGCTCTTGATCATTGGTGTAGAAACGAGAATCCGTGACATTATCTTGGCGAGGAATGAGGTATGGGTTCTTTTTCCGGTAGTCACGGTATTCCCGGTCAGGCATCTTGGCAAAAGACACAGTCTTGGGCTTCTTCACAACAGTCTTCTTGCTAGAACCACCTGCAGACCCAGCAGCCTTCTTCTTCTCAAGGTTGATTTGCCGGGCAGACTTGGTTTGCGGCAAAATTTCTGCTTCTTCTTCAAAATCATCTTCAATGGTGCGCTGCTTCTTGCGAGAGGCTGAGGAGATGAACCCTAAGAAGTGAGCACAAAGAACGGAGGGAAACAAGAAAAGACAATAAATTCAAACAAAAACAACATAGTTATCAAGAGTGGTATAGCCTTGTGAATCTAGGGATATACAAGAGCACCGAGGGAAACCCCGGGGACACCCCACGGCACACCCAAGCTATGAGCCTAAGTGTGATGGGGAACTAGGGTTGCACTAGGTACTAGGGATTTCTCCAAGATCTACAAGAGCAAACCACTATAGATAACTAATTACATCTAGCAAAGGTCCTACTACTTGTCCAACATCACATCTAGATTCAATTTTTCGAACCTAGAAAAGGCGTGGGGGAGGACAAATACCGGATGCCATGGAGGAGGATGTCGAGGGGAACGATTCCCTTGGACCAGATCTGACGGGGGAGCACCGGAGGAGCAGCAATGGGCTCCCAAGATGGCCGGTGGCTAGGGTTGGAGAGAGAAAGGAGATAGGGCGCGTGGGGAAGAAGAAGAAGTTATGTTCCTTCTTCCCCCCGGCCCTGACCTTATCCCGCACCAGCCCGAGCCACCGGAAGTACCGGTCAAAAGGCCGGTACTTCCGCCCGCGCGGAAATTTTCAGCCAGGAAAATTTCCGCCGGGCCGGAAGTACCGCTGCCTTGGCCGGTACTTCCGCCCGCTCGGGATTTTCAGCCTGGAGATAAATCCGCTGAAAATTCCGAGAGGCCGGAAGTACCGGTCAAGACACCGGTAGTTCCGCTCCAGTCAGAAAAACTAGATGCATGTTTTAGAGAGAATTTAGAGTTTAGATACGGAACGGTTTTTAGGGAAGAGTTTGGGCTTGGGATGAGATAGCACACTGTCATAAAATGGTACCTCACTCATGATTGCAAGATGCAAAGCGTAACGGCCAATTATGAGTGGTTTCCCATTGCACACACATAGTGACACATATAGGTCTAGATACTCCAAATGAACACCAAAAAAGATCCAACTCCTCACATGAGGAGGTCGGTGGCCGAAGCCACCATATATGAGTATAGAGTGAGTGATACACCGCGAAGATATATCTAGGGTCCTCACTCACAACTCATCATTTAAGCCCACAATTCATGAAATTGAATATAGAGTAGATAAATGCATTCATTAATATAGGCATAATGGGGGGAGGAAGAGCCCAATGGTTAGGACAATACTCCCCCTATTTCCATGCCTACACCTAAACCAAGATAGAAGTTGAAACTATAGGTGTGTATGCAAGATGGTCAAGTCAAGCTCCCCGAATCCATGATATTTAGTTCATTCCTCAAATAAGTGAATCTTGCTTCATCAAGTGGCTTCGTGAATATATCGGCAAGTTGGTCCTTGGTTGGCACATAAGCAAGCTCAATGTCTCCACGGGCAACATGATCTCGAATGAAATGATGACGAATCTCAATGTGCTTGGTTCTTGAATGTTGCACCGGGCTGTAGGCGATCTTGATAGCACTCTCATTGTCACACAAAAGAGGCACTTTGTCACAATTGACACCGTATTCCTTTAAAGTTTGCCTCATCCATAACAATTGAGTGCATGCACTAGCGGCGGCCACATACTCGGCTTCGGCGGTGGAGAGAGAAATACAATTTTGCTTCTTAGAGGACCAACTCACTAAGGACCTACCAATGAATTGGCACGCCCCGGAAGTTGATTTCCTATCATCTTGATCACCGGCCCAATCCGAATCTGTGAAACCCCGAAGAGTGAAAGATGAATCCCTTGGATACCACAAACCAAACCTTGGGGTATGAATTAAATATCGTAGGATTCTTTTGACCGCCAACATGTGGCTTTCTTTAGGAGCCGTTTGATACCTTGCACATACACCTACACTCAACACAATATCGGGTCTAGATGCACAAAGGTAAAGCAACGAACCTATCATGGAGCTAAGGGGTTTTGATCCACATCTATACCCTTTGGGTTAAGTTGTAGATGGCACTTGGTATCCATAGGAGTCTTCTTCTCCTTAGCATCTACCATATTGAACCTCTTGAGCATGTCTTGGATATACTTTGCTTGGCTAATAAAAGTCCCTCCTCTCAATTGCTTGATCTCAAATCCAAGGAAGAACTTCAACTCGCCCATCATAGACATCTCAAACCTATCGGTCATAAGCTTAGCAAATTCATCATTAAAAGCTTTGTTAGAAGAGCCAAAGATAATATCATCAACATATAGTTGGCATACGAAAAGCTCCCCTTTAACCCTCTTAGTAAAAAGAGTGGGATCGATTTGCCCAACTTCAAACCCACGGTCTAACAATAACTCTCTAAGGTGCTCATACCACGCACGTGGTGCTTGCTTAAGTCCATAGAGCGCCTTATCGAGCTTGTAGACATGGTTAGGGAAGTTGGGGTCCTCGAACCCCGGGGGTTGCTTAACGAATACCAACTCTTTCAAAGGACCATTAAGAAAAGCACTTTTAACATCCATTTGTTGCAATTTGAAGTTATAGCGAGATGCATAAGCAAGGAGGATACGTATGGACTCAAGACGAGCCACGGGAGCATAGGTCTCTCCAAAATCAATGCCTTCAACTTGAGAGTACCCTTGAGCCACCAATCGAGCCTTGTTCCTCACCACCATGCCATGCTCATCTTGCTTGTTCTTGAAAATCCACTTTGTGCCTATAACATTGCGACACTCCTTTGGCTTCTCAACTAGCTTCCAAACTTTGTTGCGCTCGAAATTGTTGAGTTCTTCATGCATTGCTAGCAACCAATCCGGATCTTCAAGAGCTTCGGCAACCTTCTTTGGCTCAAACATGGCAATGTGAGCTTGATGATCACTAAAATTTGCCAATTGCCTCTGGGTGGACACCTTGCCTCTCACATCACCAATAACCTTGTCAAGGAAATGTTCACGACGTTCCATGGTTCTTGCAACTCGAGCTTGGCGACGGGCTTCGATATCCTCATTGCATCTTGGAGGTATCACTTGATCTTCTTGATCATTTGAGTCCCCGTCTTGACCGGTAGGTTGACCTTGATTATCAATGAGCTCGGCTTCAACATTTGAAGAAGATGGTTGAGCAAGGTCTTGATCTTGGCTAGCGTCACAAGATGGAGAGTTTGAATCTTGCATAGCAACTTGATCAACGGGTTGAGGGTCTTCAACTTGTTCTTGGGTTGGTGCAACTTGCTCTTCTTGGGCAACGGTTTCTTGTGTAGATGAAGGCTCCACATGAGTAGAGCATTGTCCTTCTCGATCCACCACAAGGGGTTCCTCAATGGGGCGGAAAAATCCCACACTCATTCTTCTTATGGCTTCTTGAGGTATTACATCATCTACATCGGAAACATGAAATTGCGCCACTTGGGAGCCGTCATTCTCTTCGAACACCACACTACAAGATTCTATGATGCGCCGTGAAGCTTTATCATAGATTCTATAAGTGTGGGATTCGTCACCGTAACCAACAAAAATACCCTCTAGAGATTTAGATGCGAATTTAGTGAGGCGACAACCTTTGATCAAGTAGAAACACTTACAACCGAAGACACGGAAGTAGGATATGTTAGGCTTGTTGCCGGTGAGGATTTCATAAGGAGTCTTGTTCAAACCTTTGCGGAAGTAGAGCCGGTTGGATGAGTGACATGCCGTGGATATAGCCTCCGCCCAAAAACTTAACGGAGTCTTAAACTCCACAAGCATGGACCTTGCCATATCCATAAGAGTCCGGTTCTTCCTCTCGGCTACACCATTTTGTTGAGGGGTATATGCGGCGGAATATTGATGACGAATACCCTCTTCACTAAGAAACTCATTGAGGGTGTAGTTCTTGAACTCGGAGCCATTATCACTCCTAATAGCCAACATGGGGACATTGTGTTGACGTTGCATTTCAATGGAGAAGTCGATGAAGGTTTGTTGGGTCTCACTCTTCAACTTGAAGAAATAAACCCAAGTGAATCTTGAATAATCATCGACAATCACCAAGCAATACTTCTTCCCATCAAGACTTGCTTCGGGAACGGCACCAAAAAGATCAACATGGAGAAGCTCCAAGATCCTCTTGGATGAAATGATTGTCTTGCTAGGGTGAGGAGAATCATGCATCTTGCCTTCAACACATGCCCTACAAACACGATCCTTGGCAAAATATACATCTTCTTTTAGTCCGAGTATGTGGCCACCCTTGTGAAGACTTTGCAAAGTTCTCATGTTGACATGGGCTAGGCGGCGATGCCACAACCAACCCTTGTCGGCCTTTCCGAAGAGGCACATCGAATTTGTAGTGGTTTTCCCCGAAAAGTCAACCACAAACAAATCATCCTCGACGTACCCAACGAAAGCGACCTTTAGAGTCTTGCTCCACAAGATGACCACAACATCAACATCAATAAAGACGGCAAAACCCATCTTATTAAGAGCATGGACGGAAAGTAAATTGTAACCAAGGTTTTCGACAAGCATGACATTTACTAAGGTGACATCCTTAGCAACTACCACCTTGCCTAAACCCGTTACCTTAGATTTTGATCGGTCTCCAAATGTGACGGTTGCTTCATTTATACTTGTTCTCAACTCCGTCATGATCTCTTTGCTTCCGGTCATATGTTTTGTGCATCCACTATCAAGCACTCATTTTGACCCGCCGGAAGCATAGTCCTACAAGGAATCATTGCTTTGATTTAGGTCCCCATTTTTCAATGGGTCCTCTTTTGTTAGCAACAAGGGTCTTAGGAACCCAAATAGAGCGGTAAATAGGCACATTTCTAGTACCAACAAATTTAGCATAGACATCTCCATAATAATCTATACTATAATATTGTAATAGGTGGTGATGGTACGTCATTTTTTTTTTGCCGATTTTGCCCTCACCAAATCACATATTTACCCACCACTGCCACCCATAAGTCATATGTACTGGTTCGTTTTTTTCCTGTGTACCGATTCATTTTTTTTCTTCCGTCTCCCGTCTTGGTTTGGTACGTCCTTATCCTCCCGCTTCCTGCGCCGCCGTCCGGAGACCGCGCTCCTCCAGCGTTTCCCTCGCTCCCTCATCCTCCCGCTCCCTTCGCCACCGCCAGGAGGCCGCGCTTCTCCAGCCGGTTCATTCATTTTGTTCTTCTCTCCCAATCTAACGACACCCCTCCCGAACAGAACACGACCACATCGCCGCCACCCCTCGATCTCCGGCAACGGGAGCCGCCGCCCTCCTCCGGCCGGTGGAACGGAACGGCCCTTGCCCTAAACTCCCGCGCCACCCTGGTGCACTCCCACGGTTGATCCTGTCCCTGCGTCCTCCGAATTTGGCCGATGCCACCCGCTTGAGTTGCCAGTTGCCACCGCCGTCAACGCTGTCCTCCAGCACAGACGCCGGAGGCCTAATGCGGCGGAGACATCCCCTACCCCCTTTCCAGCTCTCTCTGCTCCCCGTCGTTTTTATTCCGTTCCTCTTGGCCGCTCGCTGCCGAATCCTCCTTCTCCAACCCCGACTAGCCGCGGCGGCGGGAGCATCTGGGATCCGCAAAAACACCTCCAGCAGGTGGCGGGACATGGAAAAATCCTCCACCTCCTATTCCCCGAGCGATTCGGATTTGACGGTGCTCCCTTCTCCGACCAAGTCCCCAAGGCGCGTCAGAGTATGTACGCCCTATCAAGTCTCCTCTCTCGGCTGGACCTCCTCTCTATGCTCACTCTGAGTAATTTCTTTCGATTTAGCGTTTAAGCTAGCTCTCATCTCTGCATATCTTAAACCGTATTGTAGGAAATTCTGGTTTAGTATGGGGAATTGAACGGATTAAATTCTGATGTAGAGCATATTGTTCCTCACATAGGGCTAAGCACCAGACAGAGACATATCGTTGTTTCAGTTCAATTTAACTATTAGCGAGCACTTAGTTTCATACTTCCACAGTTTATTTTATCTGTAATGAAATTCAGTACAAATCTATCAAGAGTGGGCGCCTCAGCCCCGCTCCGGCCGGCGGACGCTCGCGCACCACTCTGGTGAGTCCACTTGCCAGCCAGTTCTATCCGATTCCAATTTGCAAGCACCCGGTTAGTGTTTTCCGCTCGTCTTTGCAATTCTTTTGTGCAGGAGTAGGAACGTGATGATCTACAAGTCTAATGTTTGTGGTATGCATGTCTGTTGAAACGACTGTTGTTTTTCACATCTAACCAGTCGGTCCTGTAAGGCAGTGCTGAAGCTACAATTTCATATACTCATAGTCATAGGAGTATATATTCTTATACTGCTCAACTGGATATTGTCGTGTGGGCATGGGTATGCATCATGTGCAAGAGTGCTTTTAATTGTTTAATATCCCCCAAATGCTTTGTTCTCTATTTATCTTCGGAAAGGCATATTCGGCAAGCTTTAGAAATTAGGAAGCTTCAAAGTCCACGAGTTACCATTGAAGGAACAGTAATCTGAAACCCTATATGGCAAGGAAAAAAAACATTGGACCATGTCTGTGAAAATTATATGTATTGTGAAACATATTGCTTCTAAATAATATTTCAACCTCAGAGGAGGCGGCTAATCACATAGGCCTTTGTTTGAAGGCTGTCAAGTAGAATTGATTTCAAGTAGAGGCCTACTGCTAGGCTAGAAGCTCATTTTTCTGATTTGCACATTCATGATGTGATCAAGTTAATTGGATGACCATCCTGGAGGTGATGTGCTTCTTGCCGTGACTGGTGTGACTGGAGAGACACCATCCAGATGCCAATACTAATGTGGATGACCAATACATGTCATGAAATAAATCGATGAACATCAGGTGGTTTTGATCCAACACATGCATGTGGTTCATGTGCTGATACATGTACAAATTTATGAGCCTATACTTGCACCATTCTTCAGCATTTTGTGCCAAATATTATCGTTATGTTTTGATACAATTTTTACTTTCTGGCCTGCTTGCAAGCATGATAGTTCTCACCAGCTGGCTTAACTCACCTTTTTTTTGGGAGATTTGAGTTTTAGAACATGTCATCTTATCATGGCTTCCTTGCAGGTCTATTTCAAAATGACAGACCCCTTTAGTGAGAGATGGCAGAGTGCCCGGATCATAAAATCCTTATGGGATGTTCTTGCCTTTGCTTCTTTAGCAAAGCTTAAGTGAAGCAATTCTGGTTTGATATATGTTTTAATTACATAGACTCTTGCTATTTTGATTGATAAACTCCATTTAGATCATTGAATATCACATGTTTAATCCATCACCTGTGTGTAGCAATATTTGATTTTATAATGCAGAAGTCAGTTACACATTCTGTTTCTTTTGATTGATCCTCAAATTGCTAAGAATGCATGCTCTTAGCTAATAATTATATTTGTATTTGATCGTTGTTATCGCCTTAAGTTAATACGTATAGAGATTGTTATTGCTCTGTTTAATTAATATAGTTGCCTCATGCTATGACAGTTCCAGAGTAGTACTTTAATATCCAACGTCGGTTCAATGTAAAATTTTCTTTTGGTGTTCTTTATTTGCAGGAACTAAACATTTCGTTTTTAGTTGATCAACCAATGAACTTTTGTTACAGTCCATTTCATATACACACTGTTACAAGAAAACACAAGTATATATCTATTTTCTTTGAGTTGTTTCTTCTGGTTTATTTTGTTGTCATCATAGGGAACATTCTGCTGAACCATGGAGTTATGTTGAGTTCGGTCAAATGGAGAAAAATGTGTTGATTGCTCTTGTTCCGTCGCAACAATTCATCTTTTCCAAACAATGTGTCGATGTAAGTCTTTTTTTTTCTCTCCCGTTGCAACGCACGGGCATGTGTGCTAGTCAACATATAAGATATAGAAGGGGTTAGTCTTTCCCGCAAAGTCATCATTAGTGGGTTTGCTCCTAGTGGCATCACCACTAGCAATGTTGGTCTTCTTAACTTCGGGGGTCTTCTTTGCATGGGGAGCCTTCTTTGTTTGAGGGGCCCTAGCATCTTTCATGAAGGACTCCTTCTTCTCCTCCTCAATGAAACCAACACCACCTCTCCCCTCTTTGGAAGGGACAAACGGCCTCTTACCACGGGAGATGGCATTAGCAAGATTAACTTTCAACCTAGCATTTTCCTCAATAATATTCGCATGATCACAAGTAATAGGAGTAGAGGAGCTAGGCACATCAATTTTAGATGGTTGAGCTTGAAGTTGTTCATACGACTCTTTGAGGGTGGAGAGCTCACTCTCCAAAGCCTTGTGAGCCTTAGAGAGCTTCTCTAACTCCTCGGTTAGTCTAGAATGACCAACACCAAGCTCGACCTTTTCTTTCTTGCAAATTTTATGTTTTGCTCTAGCATGATCACGTTCCTTAATGAGCTTAGCAACAATTGCATTATTCGTTTCTTCTATGGATTCTAGTTGTTCTTCAAGAGAAACTCTAAGCTCATGTTCTTCTTCAAGGTTATCTTTTAGAGAAGCAATTTCCATGGCATCATCTCTTTCTATTTTACCTTTTACCTCTAGCATCTCAAGAGCATCATCATATTGACTCATAAGAGTCTCAACATGCTTCTTGGTTTCACCTTGCATGTTAGATATAAAATGATCCAAGGCAACAAGTTCCTCCTTAACTTCAAGGCTAGTAGGATCATCTACATTACTCATGGCTTTGGGAGTTGAAGGAGATGATACCTCATTGGCCTTGGCCATAAGACATCTTGCGGAAGAGGTTGAACATTTTCATTGGGGGATTCAAAGAGTGAAGGGGTTGATGAATATGCAATGGCGATCCCGGCCACTTCACTCTTGGTTTCTTCTTCTTCTTCTTCCCCGGATGAGTATTCCTCTTGAGCAATCAACACCATCCGTTGAGGTTTCTTGTTGGTGGCATTCTTCTTGAAGAATGGCTTCTTGTTGGGGATCTTGGGCTTAACCTTACGGACAAGTTTGCCTCCATGGTGTTCACGGTTTTCAAAGGGACATTCGGCAACGAAGTGATAGTGATCTTGGCAATTGTAGCACGAACGCACCCTTTGGCTACCCTCCTTCTTTCCACTTGACTTGTTCACAAACTCTTTTGCCTTGGATGGACTCTTCCAAAAATCCTTGTGCGAGTGAGACAAAGTGAGAGCCGAGTAGTCCTTGAGGGTGTCCTCAAGCTCCTTGGGATGCCAATGAGATACATCTTCTTGTTCTTCATCATCATCGTCTTGTGCAATCATCTTGGCCTTCAAAGCTAGGGGAGAACTCTTGTGCATTCCAATGGCTCTAGCACGAGCATCTTCGGCGTTCTTGGCGGCCACCTTGAATGCGGACATCTCTTGCATGACTTCCATTGATGACATAAGGTGATAGTTGTGCCTTCCTTGGAGGCTCTTCAAGTCGGATGACTCAAAGGGCCATAGAGCACTCACATACTTCCTCTTGATCCATGCATCATCCACATGAGTTGCCCCAAGTGACCGAAATTGAGTGGCAAGGGTCTTGAGTCTTCGATACATGTCTTCATGCTCTTCACCTTCTAACATGAAAAAGCCCTCGGCTTGGTTGCTCAAGGACTCAAACCTATTCCTCTTCATGCTCTCATTGCCGATGAACTCATTGGTGAAAGTATCCCAAGCTTCTTTGACGGTGGTGGCAAGCTCGATGTGGGACATGTGCTTCTCCCCCACGGCGGTTTGGATCATGTTGAGAGCCAATTCATTGAGTTGACAATCAACAACCTCTCTTCTTGTCATGTTGTTGGGGTCGTGTGCCTTGAAGCCAACCTCGATGATCCTCCAAAGCTCGATTGAAGCACTCTTCATATAAGATCTCATAAGAAATTGCCAATTATAAAAACAAGATGGATTAAACTTGGGTGGGTCACCCCTATTGTTTATATGAGGATGAGGGATAGGTGGGTCGGGGGAGTATATGTGAGGAACCTCACTATACTTCTCCTTCCCACTAGCAGTTTTAGATGGGGATTCTTTAGTTCCATCACTACCCTCAACCTCCGTTGCTTGCGCGGCGGAAGAATTTACCTCTAGCGGTGGTGGTGTGGGTCCTACTCCCTTAGGAAGGAGTTGCGCGATCATCTCACGCAATTCCTTCATTTGAGTGTCCATGGTGGATCTAATACTTGTTTCCAAGTTATTAAGATCCTCCATGGTCACCCCGGGTTTAGGATCCGAACCATCACCGGTGACACTCATACTCTCTTAGGCGGTGAAGCCTAGATATAGAGACAAGGCTCTGATACCAATTGAAAGGGGATCGTATGAGCACCTAGAGGGGGGGGGGGGGTGAATAGGTGCTACCCAATTTTTAATTCTTTTTCAATTTAGGCTTGACACAAAAGATAAATTCTCTAGATATGCAACTATGGTGAATTTATCTATATGACAAGTACAAGAACAACTAAGCAAGAAGCACAATATAGGGAGATAAGGGAGGAATGAGATAACCGAAAGGGAAGCACGCGGAGACAAGGATGTATTCCCGAGTTCCTCCTTGTTAAGGGAGTACGTCTCGTTGGAGGGGTGTGAGTTCGCCACAAAGGCCTACTCAACACCACGAAGGCCTCACCCTATTCTCCGATGAACGTTGCCACAAAGGCTTAGTTCACCTTCCACTATCGGAGCCCTTCGAGGCGGATTCCGGAGCCTTTACAACGGTCTTGGGGCACACACCCACAACTTAATTGGGGGCTCCCAAATCACAAATATGTAGCAATTTCAACAAGTGATAAGAACAACAAGCTAGGTCAACACAAGGCTAACCCTAGAAATGAGATCCTTCAAATGAATGAAGGGGAAATGAAAAACTGCTCGGTGGAGTTGTAGATCAGGGCCTTCTCCTTCAATCCTCCAAGAATCAATGGATTTGGGTGGAGGGATTGGAAGATCTTGCGAATTTGGGCTTTGAGCTTTGATGGCATTAATGGAGGAGAGAGAGTGTGCAAAGCTAGCCCTCCAAAGATAGGTGAAGTGGTATTTAAACCCCTTCACAAAATCTGGCCGTTGGAGGTCTTGGCAGCCGCTCAAAACCCGCAGCACCAGAAGTACCGACAGGAGGGCCGGTACTTCCGGCCTGCCCTTCTTCCTTCAGTCAACGGATCTTTTCAGGCTCGCTCCATCCCGCATGACCGGAAGTACCGCTGAGGCGGCCGGTACTTCCGGTGTCACGGTAGTACCGGGGCTACTTCCGGTCCAACAACTCCGAGACACCCAGTATATGAAAAAAAAGCGGAAGTTCCTCCGGAAATTTCCACCGGAAGTAGGTAGCGGAAGGACCGCCAAGTTCACTGGTACTTCCGGTGGACCGGTACTTCCGGTTCTACTTCCGGTCCAAATTTCGGGGGAACCCACGGTTCCAGTACCTCCAAAAATAAGCGGAAGTTCCTCCGGAAATTTCCACCGGAAGTAGGTAGCAGAAGTACCGCCAAGTTCACCGGTACTTCCGGTGGACCGGTACTTCCGGTTCTACTTCCGGTCCAAATTTCGGGGGAACTCACGGTTCCAGTACCTGCAACAATAAGCGGAAGAGGGACCGGAACTGGGCACCGGAAGTGCCCAGCGGTAGTACCAGTCCAGGGACCGGTACTTCCGGCCAGCAGTGAAAACTGGCATTTGGCTCAACTTTTCGCGACGATTCTTTTGGGGTTGGTTTCCTGCACATCTTAGACAAAGTTAGAGCACTTGATTGTATTGTTGTCAACATCAAAACACATGGGGATAGCAAATGTTCTTTCACTATTAAGGCACTTCAACACCCTTCCATTGATGAAGCAACGCCATGGACTGATTTGCAGAGCCGCTGGTGTATGCGCCACCTTGGCGCAAATTTTTACTCACAGTTTAAGTGTAAGCGTCTGATAAACCTATTTAAAAGACTTTGCAGTCAGAACCAGCGGAGGAAGTATCAATTTATATGGGAAAGGCTGAATGAATTCACAAGGAAGCAAGTGAGGGAGAGGAAAGCCGCCAGGGCACAAGCTGTAGCTACACAGGTGGCCGCAATGATGGGAGAAGATGAAGAACCCGTAGGTTTGTGTGACCTTCCTGGAATTGACCCACCCGGAATGAAAAGGAAAAAGGGAACAAGAATAAGAAATTTTGTAGAGTGGATAGAGAAAGAGCCCCCTGTGAAGTGGTCTTTGCTGCACGATACACATGGAGCTAGGTACGGCATCATGACAACCAACCTTGCTGAGATTTATAATTTCGTCCTTAGAGGGAATAGAAGTCTGCCATTGACAGCGCTAGTGGAGGGGGTGATGCATGGAACAATGACATATTTTAGAGAGAGACGGCTAGAAGCCGTGAAGCATATTGAGGATTTTCCCAATACACCTTACTGCAGGAAGATAAAGAGGTACATGGAGAAGAAGATAGAAAAAGCACGGCTGCACTCAGTCGTGAGAATTGGTAATGAAGAAGCGAGGTTTGAAGTACGTTTACCGACTGGAAGATTTGACGGAGCTAATGAGCTGCTAACCCAGGAGGTTATGATTGGTAATGAAGAACATCCAACATGTGAGTGCACATGCAACAAACCAAGACTATACCATCTGCCTTGCTCACATGTGTTGGCTGTATGTGCTCAGATGGGACTGAACCCACGGTGTTTCGTGTCACCATATTACAGGAAGGAGGAAGTGCTTCATACTTGGACGGGGGAGATGACTGGTTTTAGGGTTGTTGGTAACTTTAACAAGGTAAACCCGGCAGAAAGGGAGTACGTTCCAGACCCTTCTCTAATGAGGGTAAGTAGAGGAAGACGTCAGTCGCGTCGTATTCGTAATAATATGGATGAGTCTGAAGCTGGTGGGTGTACTCGAATATGTTTGCTTTGCAATGAAAAAGGGCACAAAGAAAAATATTGTCCTAAATATCCTGGACAAGGCAGCGGAGGACGTGGACAAGGCAGCCGAGGACGTGGACAAGGCAGCCGAGGACGTGGAGGAAGGCGAGGAGCGTAGTGATGTACGGCAATAAATATCGACTATGTATTATTGACTATGTTTTAATTTGTAATATGTGTAGACTATGTCATAATTTGTAAGACTATATTTTAATTCGTAATATGTAGGGACTATGTCATAATTTGTAAGACTATATTTTAATTCGTAATATGTATGGACTATACTTTAATTTGTACTATTTATTGATTATGTTTTAATTTCTAATATGTACAGATGGCTGCATATCTATTGCTTAGTCAGACGATCGATGCAAAACACCGTGCTAGGATATATGAGGAAGGTAGACAACCAGGTGTGTTGCGTACACGCACACCAGCGACTAACTGGATGATACACCCTCAATGGATTGATAGGTACGTATCGTCAATATAATTGTAAAATGTCATTACGTTGTATATATTGTAAAATTAATTGTTAATTCTGCAGGCTATCTTGATCTGGACTTTTGCCGTTGGCACGACTAGTTGAGTCCACAGAGGCCGAGTGGGTACATATCCAACCAGATGATGACGGTGGTGCTGACCGTGATATGTATCAGGGAAAATCTAAACGTGTCCTACTGGACAAATCACTGCTCAGCTCTTTAGTGGACAGATGGAGGCCTGAGACCCACACCTTTCACTTACCCTGCGGAGAGATGGCTCCTACTCTGCAGGATGTGTCATATTTGTTAGGTCTCCCTTTGGCAGGCACGGCCATTGGTCCTTTGGAGGCTTCAGAATATTGGCGTGATGAGATGCAAGCACGATTTGCCGCTGCGCTACCAGGAGTTCCGCAGTTACCGGACCACGCACACGGTCCTCGTGTTTCTTGGTTGACCCAGTTCGAGGTAATTTATTTATACAACAGTTTTAATATTTTCAGTATGAATTATTGTATACTTATTTATTTCTCCGTGCACCGTAGATTCGTAATTTGGGATATCCTGCTACCGTTATGGATGCGCCGTTGATTACTAGATGTCTGGAGGCATACATAATTTGGCCGTTCGGTAAGTGGATGTTCACTGAGACGCACGTCGACATCATTAGTGCACGCTACATATCTATTGCCCGCGAGATAGCCGATGCACATACACCAGCAGATATAGTGCCCAGAAGCTTTGGTTCGGCTGTGTTAGCTGCTACTTACAGAGCTTTGTGCAATGTTTGCATGAAGAATAAGCCGTCATCTTCGTTACTTGGTTGTCCACTACTGTTACAACTATGGTCGTGGGAGAGGTTCCATATTGGTAGACCGGACGTCGACGCTGAGAGGCCTTGGGATTACAGACTCATCGGTCCAGATGCGGTCGACTTTCTTACAGTTGGCAGCGTGTGAACACGTAGAGAGGTAAATTTTGCACCGCCGTACTTACTTTACGTACGCATCATTTCTTATTTCATCAAGCTAAATAATTCGTTTAAATTGCAGAGACGGTACGCGCAAGTTTAAGTGAGGAATTCCTACCCATCATTCACAATGCAGTTTGATCAGTTGCGCGAGGACCAGGTCATATGGGAGCCATATGATAACCAGAGGATCGTTGCGAGATACCCCTACGGTATATCTCAGTTATGCACGAGAGATCAACTATACTGGTTGACGCAGGCTCATATTATTTTTGATGTCATGGTCGAGTAGATGTCGCAGCAGAGGGTGATGAGACAGTTTGGACGACGACAATTACCGGACCCTCCCATCAGACAGCCACGACTACAACCAGAAATCCACCGGTAAGTTAATTTTCAATCTATAATTATTTCTAATATGAATAAAACTGTCTATTAAATCTATTTCTAATAAATAATTTTGTAATATTACTTTTCAGACTTGGACGTCAAGGAGGCGAAAAACCTTTGGTGCTTTGGCTTCAGACCCTACAGCCATTCATAAACGAATGGGCGACTGCGACAACTACACTATGACAGGCTGATGGCCCCTTTCAACACGATGATTTTGAAGAATATCTACGGAGGTATAGAGAGTCTACACGACTCCGATTGACGCAAACGACTGAGCCTTCTCAGATGCAGCCCCCTTCTATTACGGACATGTATCCATTGGAGGCTATTGCGGGTTCTACAAACTACATGGTTAGTACTATATTACTCGTTACGTAAGTACGGTTTCTTGATTGGTCGTACATAACATCTAATTTTTCAATTACAGTCTGAGTTGATAGCCGACATTCAGAGGGTTGTAGCTGGGTTCAGGCCGTCCCCACAACATAGATCTTGGTTCAGTCGTCTCGAGGAGAAGCTGCGAGGTGTGTACAATGTTCTTACTTGCAGCTGCTATACAGACGTTGTGCCTCGTCATGGAGCTCCGCGTCCACGTCTTACACGACAGGAGACTGCTCGTTCATCACATACTAGACTTCTTACACCTACTGGGGAGCCTGATAGTTCGTCGCAGCGGCCTACTGGACATACTTTTCAGCCTAATAGTTTCTCGCAGCATCCGTCTTCACCTCACGTTCAGCCGACGCCACCTGATGCTTCCCAGCCTGGTAGTTCATCCTGGCAGGCACCCCAGTCGCAGTACGGTATGTCCCAGATGGGGATATCACCTCAGTTTTCGTACGGGATGCTTTCTCAGTACCAGATGGGGATGCCTCCGCAGTACCAGATGGGGTGCCTCCGCAGTACCAGATGAGGATGCCTCCTCCAGGTCATCCTGTATATGTAGGCTGGAACACTTCTTCGGCGCCGTTGACTAGTCTTGTGGGACTAGGTACGTTGTTGTTATTAATTATCAATATTTATTTTTTGAATATAGTATGCACTTATCTACTAGTAAATTTTTTTTGCAGGTGGGTCTGCTGATTCACCATACACAGAGATGGACGAGGATGTGTTGTTCCATATGCCACCACCCGTCACACAGGAGACGCAGACACAGCAGGAGACACAGCCACAGGAGGACGCTCCGATGCTGGGCCGAGGTATGCATGAGCACCACGACCCAAATCAAAACCGGTTCTCACCTTCAGGGCCTCGGCAGCGGAAAACGAGGTATCGTAAACATAATGAAGTCTGAAACTTTTATCGATGTATGAGACATATTCCTATCTATGTATGAGACATAATCCTATCTATGTACGAGACACTATATTTGTATGAGACATATTCCAATCTATATTTGATCAGACAATGCTTCCGACATTTATTAATAAACGGCGAGATTACAACTTTTTCATTAAAACACACTTAAATTAACAGATAGAACTGAAATTAAGATACATGCGACACTTTACATAAATGTCATCTCCCGTCCACGCATCCTCCTGCCTCCGTCGATGGGCCACTCTTGCCCTTCGACGATGCCGCTCTCTTGCCCTTCGACGCTGCTGCTCTCTTGGCCGTGATGGTAGGCATGAAGATGTCATCTTCGTCCTCGCTCTCATCCACCCATGATCACGGATGATCTCCTAACCAATCGAGGAACTTCTCTTCCCTAGTTCTTTGCTTCACCTTCTTCCACTTTTCATGCAGCCTGAGAAGTTCCTGTCGTATTTCCCGTGGAGTCCTATGAGCCCAATATGGTTTGAGCCTAGTTGATCTGCTAACCAATATCGCGTCTATCTCAGTGAGCAAACTATCACTACTAATGAGTTCCTCTCATGGAACTAATTTATTGTCTACCCTAAACTCGGCGGCACACTGCAGAAGGAGCTCAGACTGGTGTCGAAGAAAGCTACGGTAAGAACGAAAACCCGACATCGATGAGTGAATTCGCTAGACTGCTTATCCATCTGAGTGAGCAACGGTTTTTATAGGCGGGAAATAAGAATATTGGCGGGAGAAAATGGCGGGAGAAAATGGCGGGAACGAGGACACGAGAAAATGGCGGGAACGAGAACGGGCGGGGCATCTACGCGGGAGAAATATGCACGGGACAACTACGCGGGAGAAATATGCACGGGACAACTACGCGGGAGAAATGTGACGGGAAAACAAGGCGCCAGCAATTAACTGGAGAAATTAACATTTTGGCGGCAAAATTGGGCGGGAGATGTTGCGCGGAAACAAAATGGCGGGAACAAAAAGGCGGGAACAAAATGGCGGGAAGAAAAAGACCGGGAACAAAATGGCGGGAAGAAAAAGGGTGGGAACACAAACATGTAGACGGTATTTTATAGGCCGGAAAAATTGGGCGGAAGATGTTTCACGGTTGCTTTATAGGCCGGGAAAATTGGGCGGAAAATATTTGCCGGACATTTTTTACGAAATAATGGAGCGGGTGGAAGAAATGGCAAAAAATACATCGTTTCGGCCAGCTGCTGGCCGAAACACCAAGCATCGGCCTGCAGTCCACGCGAAAACTGCCGGCCTCTGACGCGCGCCTGGGGAGGCAGTGTTTCGGCCGCCGGAGGGCCGAAACGCTCCTTTCGGCCGGCAGTTTGCCGAAACAAACTTTTCGGCCAGCAGTTTGCCGACGGCGCAATATTTTTGGAATAAAATGATTCCGCGTATTATATTTCGAATTCGGGTTAAAAAAATAATATTAAAAAAAAACTCCCCATAATGAGGTGACACTTGGAGTCAATGTTCTTGTTGCCACGTCTACAAAATCACCTCCACAAACCGCTGAAATTGGGTTGAGGGTACCCTCTGTGTGGTTTTCGTGCGTTTTGAGGATTATACATGTCATTTTCGACTGGAGGGGTGTCTCTGTCCCTTTTCTAAAACTTGTGGGGGTATAATATTTTTGTCATGTTCAGAATCACATCATGGGTGATTATCTTTTATTTTTTATTTTTTACCATAAAATTGATTTACTATGTTTGAGAAATTAAAACGGATAAGATTGTTTGGAATTCGGTTTTTCCTGAGAATTCACATTGCAGAAACGATTTGGAATCTGACTCCAACAGGCAACATCGTCAACGAGAAGAAGAAAGGTGAAAGAAAACTCTGGCCGACTCCAACTCCTCTGCAAGCAAAGCAGAACAAAGTTCGCAGCGGCCGGAAGCGGAAAAGGAAGCAGATTTGTCGTCGCGCCGCCCCGACCGACAAGCTTCCCCCTGTCACCGGCGAACTCGGCGTCCCTCCCGACCGACCTCGATCTACGCGCCGGCGGCAATGGCGGCGTTGGCGCGCGACGACAGCGGCGAGGCGGCGCGGCGGGTCTGGGGCGGCGCCGTGCCGCTCCAGGTCCACCTCCACGACGCCGACGTCACCGCGCTGCCCCCGCCCCCGCCCTTCCTGGTAACGCGACCAACCCTCCCTTCGCTCCCCCGATCGACGGCGCCGTACGAAAATCCCTCCAAATCTAGGAGTAGCTGATAGATGCCGAGGGCACGATTGCTGAACTCTAGGAAGTGTTCCAGGATCGCTATTGCTAATAGATTTTGTGTTTGGCTGCTCTTTGAGGATTAGCAGATTTGTAGACCCTTGTTACAGATTTTCGAGGGTCTTCTCTGGACTAGTGCGAGCTTCGGCTGCTTGTCCAAACTAAATTATAAGAGAAACCCTGACAGAAATTTAGGACGGGATTATTTATATATTCAGTATGGTATGAGTTATTATGACATGGATAAGATTGTAGTTGATTCTGCTCGTGGTTCGTCATGAACATGAAGATGTCAGACAGACTCAAAACATACAAGGTCTTCTCTAGTTTATTTCACATCCCTCGTTTATGTATAAGAAGCTAATATTTGTTGGTTACCGGCGTGCCCACACACCGGAAAAGCTCAATATATGTTTGATGTGATTATAGATATGCATACAGAATTCACCACACTACTGTGAGAACACAAAATATTCTTGTGTTCCACTTTCACATTGCTTTGTGTTTCTAGCTTGAAATCCAAGATGGTAGTCATATGGGAGAAAATTGCTTGCCTGTTCTGTTGGCAACTTATCTGCACAGAGTTACAACATGCTTTTTGTTCTTTCTTTTGTCTTACCAGTGCAACAAAATACAAGCTATACCTATGTGCAACATGTATGCTGCATTGATTGCTTATTTATTTTGTTGTTGTTTCTATGAAAGGGTGTATCTTCCTTTTCCTGTGAGTGTCTTCTCTGACTTGTTAGGAGACATGATAATTTGACTATTATTTGCAATACTTCATTATCTTGTGGTTGGTTTTAGTTATGGAGCTTTATTTTTTCTTGAACAGACTTTAGGGCCAAGGATTGGGTACTTGCCTCTGTTGGTGCCCATTATAAAGGCTCATTTCAGCAGCTCACTCCCGCCAGGCGTTGATACTGTTTGGTTTGAATACAAAGGGCTGCCATTAAAATGGTATCATATGCTATCTCCTACTAATATTAATGATGGTGGATTGCCTTATTATATGTCTTGAGAACCCATTGTTACTGCTCTCACTTTTAATTGATGTCTGCCATTTTTATCCTTGTGTTGTTAGGTACATACCCATTGGAGTTCTTTTCGACCTTCTCTGTGCAGATCCAGAAAGGCCATGGAATCTAATAGTAAGGCTATAATCATGCATATTTGTTTTCACTATTTTGGTTTGCTGGAAATACTGTTAGATGTTTTTTGTAAAATTTGTCTCTTTTTGAAGGATCTAGTCAGTTAAGTTAGCAATTCAGCAACCAATTGCATCTCTGCAAAATAAATTGTATATGCTTGCCATGAACGCTGTAACCTTTGCTTGATCGCAATCAACCATGCATCAGTGCATGAAGGGAGCCTTACTAGAGTAGAAACCTGGCTTATAACGCTTTACTCTAACAGGGTGTACTCTTTTCATTTTATTTCTCAAAAAGTGTGTTTCTGATAACATGATCGCCCTGTGTAAGTTTTCTTGGCTACTTGTTCCAGCTGTTCGCTTTATCAGCAAACTTATGCATAAGGCTGCGGCTGGATTAGTAGCATCCTTGTGAGCAACCATGTACATATTCTGTAAATAGTTCAGTTTGTTGGAAATGTGATTGGAGATCTGCAATTCTGTTCCTATGTGGTTTTCTCTGTTGATTGTTCCAGTTGTTCGATGTATACACACAACTTATGCATGAAGTTGTAGGTTCATTTTAGGGGGTATCCTGCAGAAATATTATCACCATGTGAAGGTGAAGATAGTGTAAAGTGGAGCTACAACAATTCCCTGAAAGAGGTTTGTTTTGAGAACTAGTGTTACCCAATCCCTTCTTCCCATCTCAAACAGTAGTGTAATCTTGTTGCCTTGTGCAGGCTGCCTTCATCATAACTGGGAACAGTAAGAACGTGATGAATATGTCCCAGGCTGATCAAGTTGCTATGTGGGAGTCAGTGAGGAAAGGTATGGTATCCAGACTTATATAATATGCCGTATGATGGTTGCTCATAAATTGGGGCATCATATGCTCTAATTTACAGCTGTCGATGATCCATTCTTTGATACGTGAAATTTCTTTGCTCTGACTGCTAATGTGTTATTCAGGTGACTTGGATGGTTATAGGAATATCTCCACCAGACTTAAGCTGGGACCATTTGAAGAGGATTGTTTAGTAAGAACTTCCTCAGTAGAGCGTCAACAATCTTCTGATGAGCCTGAATCTCCTGGATCTGGCAAACCATGTAAGCTCTTTTGTCTATCGTCTGTAAATATGTGTGATCTTCACATTTGTAAATTTCATATACACTTTTATATTATGCAACAATGCGTTGCATGACATTGCTAAATCTCTGTGGTAATAATGGATTTTTGTCACATTAAGAAATCACTATCTGATCTGATAGGTCTTTTGAATTAATACCTGGTTAGGCAGGGTCCCTGTTCGACTATACGTGCGCAGAGTTCAAGAAGACCTTGAGTATTTAGAAGATGCAATAGCTGTCAGTGACTGGGAAAGTATATCCTATATCAATCGGCCATTCGAGATCCGGAAGGACGAAGGTATGCAGCTCTGCCGTGAACATTTATGTCTATCATTTGGATACAAGTGCAGTTAACTGGTGATTACCAAACATGTAGTTGTGCTCTGATCTATTTTGTTTTGATATTTTCCACCTTTGCCCTGAAAAGTTCTACAAGGACGTAGGTTCAGTGAATATTCCTTCACTTCCGCTCTTTTGCAGGTAGAAGCTACATCACCCTGGAACATGCTCTGGAGACATTGCTACCAGAGTTCTTCAGCTTGAAGCCTGCAGCTACAACTGCTGATTCTGAACCTGCGGAGACACCAGAGTCGCCACCTGACGATTCAGACATCACTCCAGGGACTCCTCGTGACAGAGACCCAGCTCCGGCGAGCCAGCGAGAGGCCGGTGTAGCCAAGAACACCGCCAAGGTGAAGCTGGTGAGGGTGCAAGGCCTCAATCTCGACATGGAGATGGACATTCCGTTCCTCTGGGTGGCCAACAACCTCAAGAACCCTGAATGCTACCTCCATATCTGCGTATATGTTGGCGCGGGAGTCTGACGGCAGAGCAACCGTAGATGAAAGTGTGTCTCCCGGACCAGGAATTGCCTGCTTGGCTTGTTCTTTGGTTAAACTCCTAGTCCTAGGTGTTATTCTTTTGTTTGTACATATGCTGAAATCCTTATCATTTCCGTGTTTGGAGGTAAGATTCAGTTGTGCGGTCTGGATAGGGTTATGATATGAATGGAAGGATGCTTGTTTTGCAAGGAAAGAGATTTCGATTCATCATAATGTTTGTGTACTTCTATTATATGACATCTCTCCGAAACCAAGTGTTTAATCTGTCAATCTAAAAAATAAAAATAAGAAGAGGATACCCATTGCCCGCCCGATCGGACGGGCGTGCACGTGAGTTTCCCACGTCCATGGCGCTGCTCCTCCACTCCCGCCATCGATCCGGTGCAGCCCCCGCTGCTCAGCTGGCCTCTTTTTTTTTAGGGAATTCAACACTTTATTGATTAAAAGACATCAATACAAAGTTTGTCGCAGATTCAATATACGTAGTTGGCCTCCCTGCTCCTGTGTACCGCCATAAAAGCCGACATGACGGCGCTCGAATTCGAGGTTACCCACCGTGTTGAGCTCAGGAGAGGTCAGTGGTCCAGAAACGAAGGTCAGTGAACTTGTGATATTCCAGATGTCTGCTACAAGTATTGCGGTCGTCCTGCAAATCTTTGTGGGTGTTGTAAGCATTGGCCTCCATACTGCATACATGTGGTGATTTTTGCTTCGACCAATGAGCATTTTCTGTATACTTTCTCTTTTCATGCATTGGTATTTTCGTGACACACCTAAGTGTAGCGACCCCAGATTCAGAGCTATACATAAGTGTTATGTGCTATTAGACATGATAACCGAGAGTTACTGGGGTACCAATCCCAGGCAGCATTTCACTGCAGGCGTGCCGGGAACACCGGTCACACAAAACCCCTCGGAAGACTACCATAACTAATCATAACCACGAAGGCATAACAAAGAATCGTAGGACCTTGTTAAGCTGTCGGACTCGGCCTCAGGGTTATACAGAAATGCTATGTGTCACTCGTCATGCTACGTAGCCGAGGGTTACTGGGTTTACCACTCCCAGGCCGAGTAAACATCAGGCAGGCGTGCTCGGAATGGATCATCAGCACCACAACCCCTCAGCTAAGCCATAACACGGGCATAGCCAAAACTGCATAACAAAGAGCCCAAGAACCTTTCCTCTCAACCGTGCACTTTATATCCATACACGCATCATGCACGGGAGAGGTTGTAACAACCGGTACAGGGCAGTGACTCTACGACAAGAAGCAAATATACAACTCTTATTAGAGTAAGATAGCAAAATACACGCAGAGGTCACACGACCCAACATTACATCATACAACGGAAGGCAAATTATGTTGCTATTCAACAAGATTAACAAAAGGCCTAAGAGGCCAGAAATAAGCAACGGTGACGTCCCACACTACAGATTCCAGGCTGCTACCTGGGAACCCCAAACTACTCGTCGATGTCCACGCATAAATCTCCATCGATGGTATCTTCATCTCTGTCAAAAAAAAGGTAGCGGCAGGCCTGAGTACGGAACTCAGCAAGACTATAACCCGTTACGGTAATGCATAAGTTAGAAGCTGTTTGTGGGCTAATTTTGCGTAAAGCCAACTTTTCAATAGAGGGAGGCGAAGTAGAAGTCCGTCTACTCAGAAGTTTTGTAAAAGGGATAAGAGAACACTTTTATCTCCTTCGATCATCTTTGAAACCACCAGAATCAACATCAGCTGAACCTGCTCTACTAGGATCACTCCCTCGACTCACCCTCGAGGAAGCAACCCGCACACGTTGTTATCAAGTTTTACGAATATGTTCAAGTTGTCATCTATGATCAAACAGCAAGACCCAAGTCGTCCTTAACCGTGGACACGGCTATTCGAATAGATTTATCCCTGCAGGGGTGTACAATTTGGTCCACACGTGCCAACCGACTCTTAATGCCACTAGATTAGCACACTTCCGAGGGTGCCGGCAGAGGGTGGTTGACCACGACTCTTAGGTTGCCTAGATGTGCCCATAAGCCAACCCAAATAGGGCCATTCCGCCATTAACAAGAGATGGCCATCTCCTGACGGTCCCTATTTCTGTGCGTGGGGACCAAGATCAGTTCGTCCTTCACTTGTCCCCAGACACGACCTATCTTTTCTTCAAAACATTTTTCCACACACTCGCAAATGGAACACGCCAAACTATGTGTCCTACGGGCACACCTAAACAAGAAACAGCCGAGCGGGGTTCAAGGGCCCGCGTGTGTCGTACTCTTAGTCTTGGTACATGCGATGAGAACAAGAGGTCCTAGGGCGGCAAGAACAAGACAACCCACCACATCCCACCGTGGCCTCATTGTCCAAGCCTTTTAGTCAAATAAACATGTCCACCATAAAATCCTCGATATCCTGACATGCTAGATTCATTCGTATTGCTGATACATCGACATGACGGATCAGATCATAACTAAGCATGGCTAAGCATGTAAACATATATAGGGCTTTGGCGACACACAAGCAACCCTAATCATGCTAGGATTGATAACAGTACTAGGCGACAAGGGGAACATGCAAGATAGGTTGACTTTACCTATCGACCAAAATCTTTAGAACCGCTATGATGCTTATCAGAAATAATACTTGAAAATATGGGAGCAGCTAGAAGAAGGGGTTGTGCTTGCCTTATTGAGCGATAACAGAAAATATAAAGCTGTTGGGATCTTCTGCTTGACTTGATTATTGATGATCAAGTATTTGCCATTTGTCGTCAATATCCGTGCATTCGTCGTTGGTGGTGCTGATCTTCACTTCGGAATTTCTCGAACTCGGACTCGTTCTACCGGAGAAAAACGACAACAAACATTCAACATGGCATAATGCAATGCGAACAAATGTATGAATGACGAATTACATGTATTTGAATTAAACCCTTAAACATGATAATCAATTTAAATGGAGTCCGAATTAATAATAATCGGAGAAACTCCATAATTGCCTAAAGTGGCATTTTAGTGATTCTAGACAAACCTTAATTCAAGTTGTTCAATCATGAATGATTTTGATATAAATGAATAGATCTCATTTTTCTGAACGATTTGATATTTTATTCATATTTTTCTGATAAACAGAATAGAAGATATTGAATTTACAATTTTATTACATTTTCTGGAATTTCTGTAAATCATTTCAAAAAGGTTAAAACTCCGACAGAGGGGACCCACCTGTCATAGATTTATTAATTACTGAAATCATTTTCTGAAAATAATAAAAATCTGACAGACTGGACCCACATGTCATAGATTTAATATTTATCAAAATTATTTCCTAAAAGAGAAGAATCTGACAGGCCGGCCCCACGGTGACGTCAGCATGACGTCAGCCACGGCGGCAGCGGCTCTGCCGGCGACGTGCCGGTCGACTCCGGCCACTCCGGGACGCGCGACTACGTGCATCGCACGCGCGCGAGTGAGGGGAACCTGGGGGTGGCGGCGCCTGGACCATATGGTCACCGGAGCATCGCCGGCGACCATGCCTGACGGCGGCCCGAGGTGAAGCACGACGGGGACGGCGACCTAGGGCGGCAGGGAGAGAGAGGAGGGGTGCGCGAACACCCTTGGCTCACCAGGAGCTTGATGACGAGGACGGCGAGACGCGGGAGGCCGGACGGCGGCGAGCTCGTGCTCGAACACGGTGGCGGGAGGCGGCGGTCGGCGGTGCAATTCGTCGGGCTGGGACCTTTCCAGCGGGCGCGAGTGGAGGGGGAGGAAGAGGATCTCGAGGCGGTCCTCGAGGTGGCCGTCGATTTGTCGAGGACGGGCTGGAACGGCGGCGAACGGCGGCGGTGGCGGAGCTAGGGTTTCGGCCGGGAGGAAGAACAGAGAGAAGGAGAGAGGGCCGAGCGAGGGCGAGGCGAGTGAGGAGGGAGAGGGAGATGCGGACGGCACTGGGGTCTTATCCCCTCAAGCAAGGGCACAGGCAGGAGGTGGCACGGCAGCTGCGGCGGTGGAGCTTGTCCACGGCCAGAAAGCCAGGAGGAAGAAGAAGGAAAGAAAATAGAAAACACATTTTGCAGAAAACCCCCTGGGTTTTGAGGAAATTAGTTAGGCTACTAGAGAAGGTCCAAAAATTATGAAACTTTTTATGTTGGGCCACAATAATATAAAGAGGCCCCACAAATTATTGCAAGATTTTTGGGGACTTTTTACCACATCTAAAAATAGGGAGGGGAAATAACCATTTTAGGGTTTCCCTTTTATTTTAAAGTACCATAAATTTCTTAATGCAAGAATTAATGCATGCTATGCTCATGATTAACTATTTTACACAATAATAGAAACATGGGTTGTTACAGTCTACCCCCCTTACAAGAATCTCGTCCCGAGATTCAAAGCGAGAAAGAGGAGGAAGGGGTTACATCGGTCTTCAACAATATTCTCGAAGAAATTTGTTGGTAGCATCATGACTTCGAGATCTTCATCCATCGGCTATAAAGGAAAGAGGGAACACTCTAGAAAGATGGATCTTCAAAAAGATCGAGTATCCCACGGTCAACTCATGAAAGGAGATTTCATAACAATCCTTGAGTTGAAGAGAGGAGACACGTCAAGGTAAGAGAAGAAAAGAGAAGTTCAATCTTGGTAGGCAATTGTTCCATGCTTGAGTAGAAAAGAAGCATCAAAGGTAGCGAGGAGTTTAATTGCCTTAATACCATAAGGAGGCACACTTTAAGAAGAAGAAGGGTGACCCGTAGAAGGAAGTTGAATCATGCTGCAAAAGGAACCTTTGATCTTCAAAATCGTAGTCTCTTTTTGGCATGATTACAGAAGGCGGAAGAATCTTTTGGCTCATCCTGATTTATCATAATCTTTTCCAGAGATCATTCACACCACCAGGATGAATGGACAACAGAGATTCAAGGCACCGTAAAAAGGAAGGACACGTTCTGAGGCTTCAGCCCTTTTGGCATAACAACACGTTTGCCACATGATTAAAAGTCTGAGGCCCTGACGTGACTGACGAATTCACACAATGTGTGAGTTGATTAGAACTTCAAGTTCAAACAAAAGGAAAGGAAAGATCACCAGTCAGCGACCTGCTAGAGGTTACTTCTGGAATGGAAATCCTCCAAATGGAGTTATCGCCATAGAAGAAGGGTAAGGAAAACGGTCAAGAGACATTTAGAAACTCCGCTCAAATGTTCTCCTTGATGTTCTAGATACCAATATCAAGCTTTTTAGTAGCCTCCAATTGGACATCAAGTGAAGGTCGGACTTCAAGACTGAAAAGAAACCATAAGGAACAACTTCTAAAATAAGTCGCACAAATCCTCATGGAGAGTGGCTGTTTTTACGGAATCAAGAGATTATAGGATAGGCCTTTCGGCTAAGTGTGTCACACACATCAAGCTTGCCGGAGTTACAGAAAGGCCTATGTCATACTCTTGAGGAACACCAACCATCGTTTCTGCTTGAGATTCAGATCTGGTTAAGTGTATTGATAACTCAGACTCAACATGTCTGAACAGGGAGTTTGAAACAGTTAACGGAGAAATAAGATCACTAGATTCTCAAGAGATGGACTTCGGTGTCAAGCTCCAAACAAGAGCTAGATTTCGAGATGCATGTGGTCACGACTATCAGAAGACAATCGAACCATCATGAACATGTTGCGATGAAACACAACTGAGCCCTAGTTGGGGAATATCAAACAAGACGATGAAGTTCAAGAACTTCTTCTCATCTTTGAGCAGATTAGTCAGTGGCTTGGTGTGCATAGAAGATCCTTCAAGGAAATGGAGGTAACAACCTTCCATCTCAGGATTACTTCGCACATGCATGACCAACTTAAGATGATTCCCGAGAAAACAAAGAGAACTTCACTCAGATTCACGGCGACACCTTTCACCAAATGCACAGGAATCAGAGAAAGTCACTTCCAACATCCGGAACATATACCTCGTGATGACACAAGGTTTGTTCTTACAAGTTTCCAGCAGTAGCACCAAATGCCAACATGAATCCCTTTAACATGGAGAAGATAAGATTGTCATTGATGGGCTCAGTGACAACCATATCATGATACTCCAAGAATGTAGACTCATATGCCATAAGAACAAGGTGGAAGTACTGGTTAGACCAAAGGACATAAAGGTATACTCAAGCGAAACACCAGAGTAAAACACCATCAAGATAGTCCTTGGTTCTGAGAATGATTTGACGATAGCCTAAACTCAAGTCAAAAGTTGGGAAGATAGCAGATCCATGGAGGAGACACTATCTTGCTTCAACAAGAACAAAACTAGACATCCCTTTGAGAATGAACCAAGCCGGATAGAGCTTTTGTCTTTCAACTCTCCAAGTTGTTGTTTAAACTCAACCAACCAGTTCAAGGGTATCCAGCACGGTTTCTTGGAGAGAGAAGTGGTTCGAAGAACTAGCTTACTCACAAACTTGACATCACGGTCAGGTGACAACCTGGCGATACTTCTAGAAAGACAACTAGAATATCCTGAACCACCGTATGTCATTGAGTTAGAAAAGAGTCTTGCTTTTCAAAGCAAAACGATTTGATCTTGAGAGTTTCGGCATGAACCTAACTCTTCGACCGAAGATATGCGCCTGAATAAACGGACTTGGCAGCACAGTCAAACTTAGCTTAGTGATCGGATTACCAATCATGCTAAGAATGACATCAATGTCCTTGGATTTCAAAGCAATAAGAATTGCTAAGGGTATCCGATAGCCACATCAATACGCGCACCCAACATTCTCGAGCACGAGTAGCTCAGAGGATAGGTGTATAAGGATATGTAAGAGCATCACTTCATCAAGTACGTCATGAGACTCAGCTCGACCTCTTGATATATAAGAGTGTGACAATCCAAGGTAGAACAGAACAGAATAAAATGAGACCTCTTAGTTCTGCGGATTACAACACTTTGACCTGGTCCTAGAAATGGACAAGGTACTGGAGTTTGTTTCTCGATACATCCCGAAGTGGAATGGCTTGACAGACCACAAGAAACATCATGTAGTGGAAGAATCCATTGCACATCCACAACTTGGTTACCAATTGGCAGACGAAGGTCGGAAAGCAACAGAAGAAGAGGAACACGCTCAAGATAAACCTGAGATCATGGTGGATGCACAAGTAATACTCTTCCGTAAAACCCATGCTGAACAAGAAGGTGTGGCAAAGTCACGAGCCTAGATGAGACTCATAAAGAGCACTCTTGTCGTGATCCATTTGGTTCCATGACAGAACCTCTGCAAATAGCTAGTGGTGGGGAAGACCATAGCAATCATGATTCAATCACGACAACTACCACAAGCTCGAGGCTAGAACTGAAGTTACCAGCCATCCTGAGGTGGTTAAATGGTTAAACCTTACTCAGGTGTCAAAGGAATGGATCTTGGGTTAAAGGTCAGCTTCATGTACTAAGATTCACACAAATAGCATGCTCACCACATGGTTGAGAAACCACATGATCGAACACACTAGAATCTAGCACAATCCGGGACCTTCGGTTCAAGTCCAAGGGTTAAAACCCAAAGAAAAGAGTAACTACTATTTGAGTGACACAAAGGACACCACAAAATAGCAATCACGAGGTAACCTCTAGAAACCATACACAATTTCTGAAGTACCCAAACAAGAGAAGGAGGCATACAAGGTGAAAGGAAACCTCAAAGCCTAGAACAGAAGATTATGGAACCCACAAACCTGAAAGATTATGATGGAATGAAATCTCTCAGTTGAAACAACAAGAAGAGGGAACTCAGAACACACACCAGACTCTGGAGAACTCCACACTAGGTCAACTGGTTAAGAAACGACATGTGCTCGAGGCACCTAGGATTTGAACGACCAGATGAGATAGTAAAACCTTTTCAACCCAAACAAGGTAAGATGACTCAGAATTAGAGCGATACCAGGTAAGGAGTAAAAAGAATCCTAATGAGATTTTCACAACTCATTTTTTTTGTTCAAAATAGTTTTCACAAGTACTAGACTCAACATCGACCAGCAGTAAGGGTTTCCTACAGGCAGTCCTGCTCTGATACCAAAAACTTGTAGCGACCCCAGATTCAGAGCTATACATAAGTGTTATGTGCTCTTAGACATGATAGCCGAGAGTTACTGGGGTACCAATCCCAGGCAGCATTTCACTGCAGGCGTGCCGGGAACACCGGTCACACAAAACCCCTCGGAAGACTACCATAACTAATCATAACCACGAAGGCATAACAAAGAATCGTAGGACCTTGTTAAGCTGTCGGACTCGGCCTCAGGGTTATACAGAAATGCTATGTGTCACTGGTCATGCTACGTAGCCGAGGGTTACTGGGTTTACCACTCCCAGGCCGAGTAAACATCGGCAGGCGTGCTCGGAATGGATCATCGGCACCACAACCCCTCGGCTAAGCCATAACACGGGCATAGCCAAAACTGCATAACAAAGAGCCCAAGAACCTTTCCTCTCAACCGTGCACTTTATATCCATACACGCATCATGCACGGGAGAGGTTGTAACAACCGGTACAGGGCAGTGACTCTACGACAAGAAGCAAATATACAACTCTTATTAGAGTAAGATAGCAAAATACACGCAGAGGTCACACGACCCAACATTACATCATACAACGGAAGGCAAATTATGTTGCTATTCAACAAGATTAACAAAAGGCCTAAGAGGCCAGAAATAAGCAACGGTGACGTCCCACACTACAGATTCCAGGCTGCTACCTGGGAACCCCAAACTACTCGTCGATGTCCACGCATAAATCTCCATCGATGGTATCTTCATCTCTGTCAAAAAATAAGGTAGCGGCAGGCCTGAGTACGGAACTCAGCAAGACTATAACCCGTTACGGTAATGCATAAGTTAGAAGCTGTTTGTGGGCTAATTTTGCGTAAAGCCAACTTTTCAATAGAGGGAGGCGAAGTAGAAGTCCGTCTACTCAGAAGTTTTGTAAAAGGGATAAGAGAACACTTTTATCTCCTTCGATCATCTTTGAAACCACCAGAATCAACATCAGCTGAACCTGCTCTACTAGGATCACTCCCTCGACTCACCCTCGAGGAAGCAACCCGCACACGTTGTTATCAAGTTTTACGAATATGTTCAAGTTGTCATCTATGATCAAACAGCAAGACCCAAGTCGTCCTTAACCGTAGACAACGGCTATTCGAATAGATTTATCCCTGCAGGGGTGTACAATTTGGTCCACACGTGCCAACCGACTCTTAATGCCACTAGATTAGCACACTTCCGAGGGTGCCGGCAGAGGGTGGTTGACCACGACTCTTAGGTTGCCTAGATGTGCCCATAAGCCAACCCAAATAGGGCCATTCCGCCATTAACAAGAGATGGCCATCTCCTGACGGTCCCTATTTCTGTGCGTGGGGACCAAGATCAGTTCGTCCTTCACTTGTCCCCAGACACGACCTATCTTTTCTTCAAAACATTTTTCCACACACTCGCAAATGGAACACGCCAAACTACGTGTCCTACGGGCACACCTAAACAAGAAACAGCCGAGCGGGGTTCAAGGGCCCGCGTGTGTCGTACTCTTAGTCTTGGTACATGCGATGAGAACAAGAGGTCCTAGGGCGGCAAGAACAAGACAACCCACCACATCCCACCGTGGCCTCATTGTCCAAGCCTTTTAGTCAAATTAACATGTCCACCATAAAAATCCTCGATATCTTGACATGCTAGATTCATTCGTATTGCTGATACATCGACATGACGGATCAGATCATAACTAAGCATGGCTAAGCATGTAAACATATATAGGGCTTTGGCGACACACAAGCAACCCTAATCATGCTAGGATTGATAACAGTACTAGGCGACAAGGGGAACATGCAAGATAGGTTGACTTTACCTATCGACCAAAAGCTTTAGAACCGCTATGATGCTTATCAGAAATAATACTTGAAAATATGGGAGCAGATAGAAGAAGGGGTTGTGCTTGCCTTATTGAGCGATAACAGAAAATATAAAGCTGTTGGGATCTTCTGCTTGACTTTATTATTGATGATCAAGTATTTGCCATTTGTCGTCAATATCCGTGCATTCGTCGTTGGTGGTGCTGATCTTCACTTCGGAATTTCTCGAACTCGGACTCGTTCTACCGGAGAAAAACGACAACAAACATTCAACATGGCATAATGCAATGCGCACAAATGTATGAATGACAAATTACATGTATTTGAATTAAACCCTTAAACATGATAATCAATTTAAATGGAGTCCAAATTAATAATAATCGGAGAAACTCCATAATTGCCTAAAGTGGCATTTTAGTGATTCTAGACAAACCTTAATTCAAGTTGTTCAATCATGCATGATCTTGATATAAATGAATAGATCTCATTTTTCTGAACGATTTGATATTTTATTCATATTTTTCTGATAAACAGAATAGAAGATATTGAATTTACAATTTTATTACATTTTCTGGAATTTCTGTAAATCATTTTCAAAAAGGTTAAAACTCTGACAGAGGGGACCCACCTGTCATAGATTTATTAATTACTGAAATCATTTTCTAAAATAATAAAAATCTGACAGACTGGACCCACATGTCATAGATTTAATATTTATCAAAATTATTTCCTAAAAGAGAAAAATCTGACAGGCCGGCCCCACGGTGACGTCAGCATGACGTCAGCCACGGCGGCAGCGGCTCTGCCGGCGATGTGCCGGTCGACTCCGGCCACTCTGGGACGCGCGACTACGTGCATCGCACGCGCGCGAGTGAGGGGAACCTGAGGGTGGAGGCGCCTGGACCATATGGTCACCGGAGCATCGCCGGCGACCATGCCTGACGGCGGCCCAAGGTGAAGCACGACGGGGACGGCGACCTAGGGCGGCAGGGAGAGAGAGGAGGGGTGCGCGAACACCCTTGGCTCACCAGGAGCTCGATGACGAGGACGGCGAGACGCGGGAAGGCCGGACGGCGGCGAGCTCGTGCTCGAACACGGTGGCGGGAGGCGGCGGTCGGCGGTGCAATTCGTCGGGCTGGGACCTTTCCAGCAGGCGCGAGTGGAGGGGGAGGAAGAGGATCTTGAGGCGGTCCTCGAGGTGGCCGTCGATTTGTTGAGGACGGGCTGGAACGGCGGCGAACGGCGGCGGTGGCGGAGCTAGGGTTTCGGCCGGGAGGAAGAACAGAGAGAAGGAGAGAGGGCCGAGCGAGGGCGAGGCGAGTGAGGAAGGAGAGGGAGATGCGGACGGCACTGGGGTCTTATCCCCTCAAGCAAGGGCACAGGCAGGAGGTGGCACGGCAACTGCGGCGGTGGAGCTTGCCACGGCCAGAAAGCCAGGAGGAAGAAGAAGGAAAGAAAATAGAAAACACATTTTGCAGAAAACCCCCTGGGTTTTGAGGAAATTAGTTAGGCTACTAGAGAAGGTCCAAAAATTATGAAACTTTTTATATTGGGCCACAATAATATAAAGAGGCCCCACAAATTATTGCAAGATTTTTGGGGACTTTTTACCACATTTAAAAATAGGGAGGGGAAATAACCATTTTAGGGTTTTCCTTTTATTTTAAAGTACCATAAATTTCTTAATGCAAGAATTAATGCATGCTATGCTCATGATTAACTATTTTACACAATAATAGAAACATGGGTTGTTACACTAAGTGAGATCAGTGGAGGGACATATGTTTTCCTCGCCCCACCAACACCTAGCGCTGCACAAAAAATAAAATTAGTATCAAGTTAAAAAAAATGCCCCATCAGTTCCAAAATATACAACGTGAACATAATCTTGGAGACACTACTTTGATCAATATTTATTATGAATATATTGATAGTCAAAGTTATAAATTATTTTTAATGAAATGCAGAAACTGAGCCCCATACAATGATTTTCCTTTTTAAATAAGAATTGACAATAATTTCCGTGCGGATATGATCCTACATAGATGGATTGTACATTCACTCCACTAACCATGTGAGATAAGCTCACCTTTTCAAGTTAGACAATTTTGATTGATTGTTTTAATTAAGTTTCTATCTTAGAATGGAAGAAATAGTAAATTTGAAGAATAGATATATTTTTTTCCCAAAAATATATTCTAAATTAGTAACTAGGGGGCTCAGTCCAAGATAGATCTCAAAGTTTCAATATATAAGATGGGGAAATATCCCAACCTTGAGCTACTTACGAGGAAAGTTGATCCCAATCAGAATTTATATTTTCTCCCACTTCTCTCTTAAGGACGTTATTGTCGCATGTGTTGTTTCTCGCCCTCTCATTTCCACATATTCTTATCATGTCAGATTGCCGTTGTTGTCACGGCCACCACTCTCTTCACCCTCTGCGTGACTTTATAATTTCATGTGGATCCATGTGCCATGGATTTTTTGTTTATTGGTTCATACGTGACACTCACTTCCTCTCATGGGCGACTTGCAAAGAACATAAGATAGATTATATTTTCCGAAAAAAATCATTATGAATGGTTGTGTCCCTTGTGAAATCACACGCTGAGGTCTCCTACAATCGCACAAAGCATTCCACAACACTATAGCCGTTTATTGTTAATTTATGTTTATCCAATTTGTAAAATGGATTTGTTTATAAAGAAGTGTACGGTTAATATGTTTAATTGGGCGTACCGCAATATTACGTGTCGCAACCTCGCATGCATTCCCTTCTCTAATGCTGGTCCATACAAATTGTTGGCTTTGGGACGAGCCAAAACAAACATAATTGTTTATATTAAAATCTTATACTTACTTATGATTCATTTTTCAATTCATAGTCATAACTAATATATATTATTTGCTAAATTTGAACCATTTATTTTATATAATACAAATTAACTAGTTCTTTTAATAATGATACTTAGTGTGAATCTGCTCAAATGTGAGAAAATAAGAAAAGAAAATTTTGCACGTCTTCTCGGATGTCTCATGAATATAGTGCATATGTCGGTGTGTATACTTACGTGATATAAATTGTAGGCTACAATAATATTCGATAGAAGTTTCTAGTTTATGAATAGGTATACACAAATAGAGCAATCTAGAGTATATGGTGTTTAAGAGGATCATGTCACCGAATTATTGATATTTTACTGCCGTTTTTAGTGGAGTGTGTTTTACATATAACAATATAACAGTGGGTTCAATTATATGTTGATTACAAGTATTTTCATGCACTTAGTACTGAAATAACATTGGTCTAGATAGCACTTAATAGGACTTACAGCGTGTTTAATAGAGAGAGACTAATAGCCTAAAGAACTAGTCGAGGCTACCCATTATATTGATTTGTTTTTACATATTGCACACTATTGGTTTCTTGTGTGGATTTATGTGTGGAAATTTGGTCTATTTGGTTCTTACATATTCACTAGAAACTTTAAAGTAGTAAATACTCTTCCTAAGTGGTTTGGTATTTAATGAAAACATAAACATGCATGTCCTAACCATGTGCTTGAGTTCTTTACAGTTTAATCAAAGATTGCACAAGTTGGGATCCCTCTAAGAGAAAAGAAAGAAAGAAGCGGTGCATGATTTTTCGGTTATTGTTGGTACTTCACCTTGGTGGAGGCTCGAGGTGATATAGTGTTTCTTTGGTGGTTATTGGGGATCACTTGTGACGTCACACTGCTCTAACGGAGACCGGCTTTCCTTGGAAGGTGAACTTTGAGACAAATCTCTGTGTTTATTGTGTAGTTATTTCTCAACCCTTTTTACTTACTTGGTTCTAGCATTCTTACTTGAGTATTTCGTATGCTAGCTTGTGTTCTACTCATCATATATGTTGCTCACGTAATTGCATAATCTAGAGAATTTATTTTGAGTTATCTCTAATTTGTTAAAACAAAATTAAAATTTATAGTCGCCTATTCACCCTCTCCCTCTATTCGACGTCTTTGATCCTTGGTATAATTAGGTAGTGGGAACAAGACTATAGATGGAGAAAGAGGGAAATGAACCCAAAGACTTGGTTATGAATGGCAGTGGGAATAACAACTAAGAGATAACTCTTATTTGTAAGTTCAAGGTTCGGATTAGGCAGTGTACCAAACTCTCACCACGGGTCGGCATTGTCTCAGATTTGTAAGTTCAAGGTTCCCGTTGCACGGATTGAAAGTCCAGGGTTCTATGAGATGAATGCTATATTTTTTTTTGACGAATCTGCTTTTAATTTATTAAAGAAGGAGAGTACATAGTGGAACAAGAAAAGAAACGGAACGTAAACGGCCTTTTAAGCTAAAGAGCATGTGGCCAACATGCCCAAGAAGATTTTGCGAATTTAGTCCGGCCCTCTTGGTCTTTGGAGCAAGCAGTGGACACTAGGCGTCCAGACTCATGCCATCTTCGGATCTCTTGCAATATACCACACTTGATGTCTGCGATATTGACAACTTGGTGACGGAAAATCTTAGCATTCAATTATTTGCAAATCGACCCGCAGGGAAAAAAATTAATGACTAATAGTTTACCTATCATTGGCAACAGTGAGAACAACTGATGTAAGATCATTGAATTTTTCCTTTCGGTACTAGGATCATCCTAGCTTAATTTGTGTAACTCACTCTATAATTTTCTGTAATTAGATAAAATAATTATGAGGTTGGCTGTTTGTGAGCTCTGGATTTATCTACAACTAGACGAGATAGTTATGAGGTTGACCGTTTGTGAGAATATTTAGGCCCGTGCTAAATTGAGATGGATTCCTCGAGTTACCCCTATCTCTTGCTAACTTGCAAGTGTCAATTTTTTAATCACTAGCAAATGTGCCCGTGCGTTGCAACGGTGAAAAAAAACAACTGTATCAGATAGACGCCACATCTGAGCTCATGTCTCCGTCGTGGATGAAACAAAGATCCTAGGAGGCTATATTCACATTGGCGTAGGCCCCGTTTGCGTGAAGCGGCACCCAAGATGTAAACCATGTATGTTACATGAATGAAACAGACCGGTGATCAGAATACTGAAACTACATTTACTATCATGAGAGGGAAATACAGAAAATAAATATTGACTAAGTGAAAACTGTTGTCGATAGCCTAGTACATTCAAATTGTTAGCAAGTCACCTATAAGAAAGAAAGATAGCTGAGAGCCAGAGACGTACCATGAACATGAGCATTTTCTGTATCCCAATCATTGCAAAAATTGACACATGCATGCTGCAGCAAAGCACTACAAGAAGGGAGTTTGTCCCCGGACGTAGCAAAAAATCAAAGTCCCTTATGATGCAGTCTAACCAAACAGTCAATAACAGCAACGTTCACTTTCCAGCACTAAACAGGCCCCGAACTATAGGATAGACATACTCAGTTTTGCTAAGGACATAGGCACGCCCTTACTCTGTCATTGCCATGAAACCTGTGATAACTGGCCTATTTCTCTCAACCAATAATTTGCTTTCTTCCATCAAGTACATGATCGAGGCTATGAAAAAGGATGCAGGATGGAAGCAAACCTGCCTGGTCTTCTCCTTGACTTCTTCTGTCAAACGCAATGAAGTCTGTTCTGCCTATGTTTTCTACCAAAGCCAAGCCGTGAGGATTTCTTGCTGTCTGATTGGTACTGTTGAAAGGTAGCTCACAAAATTTGTGGTGTTCGTTTTTCCCACAAAACACTGAGAACACACAGGTTGGAGAGAGACATCAAAATTGAAGTTGCGACCTAAGTGATTTTTTTGTTTAGGTTGGCCGTCGGCCCGTCGCAGCACCGCTCCTGGAGCTTCCAGATGCACAGATGGCAGCCTCCATGCCCAGAATCCAGATCCAGATCCAGAAGACAGCAGCGCCATAGTACCTGCCCGTCTCGCTTGCTGCTTGCTGCTGGTCGTATTTGAGGATGGGAGAGGCGCAAGGTGGACTCCCCAACGGAGTGTTGCGACTGCCGAGGGAGGCACGGCCGCAAGAGCTGGAGTTCGTGGCGCGTACTTCGGGCGACACAAGGTGGATTTCACAGGCGACGCGTGGTGTACTGTCAGGGTAGGCCAAGTAGGGGCTGATGCGGGGCTGGACCGGATGCCCGGCGGCGGCGGCGCTGGAATTGCCGGATGGTGTATTGTTGGGCGGGCAGCAATGGCTAGGAAGTGCGGGACCTGCTGGCTACGCTGACGGAGCAGCACAACGCAGGGCGAGGGCGGGAGCACGCGACGGAACAGATGAGGTAGGCGTCGCTGGACGAAACGTTTTTCAACGTAAGCGGTGGCAGTGCCTGTAATTATTCTAAACAGTAAGGGCAATAAGAAAGTTGGACGAAAATTTTAAGAGAAGCAACTCTTTATTTATTATTAGGTAAATAATCAAAAACACTGTAAACATCAATTTAAGAAGAGAAAAATTCATCTACAGTCACTAAACTCGACGCATGGTCTCACTTTGGTCACTGACCTTTGGAATACCCAGATTACGGTCCCTTAACTTGTTTAAGTGGTTCACTATGGTCACCGGTACAATTTAGAATACGTATTTTGCTTAGCTGGCATACGGTTGACCGCTTTGACCATCAAAACGTCCTAATTAATTAGCCTACGTGGCAAGGTGCTTTGACTAATTATGCAGGCCCACCTGTCAGTCGGACGAACAAATAAACGTGCCGCAAAAATATTGCTCCTGCGGTAGCTCGAACCCACAACCTCTACATCGCTACGGGCAAACTACAACCACTCCGTCTCACACAACTTAATGACTAAAGTGTACAGTTTTATAGGTTTTGTATAGTTATATAGTACGAGATGCACTGGGGCATGATCATGCCCACCAGCGCGCAGTGCAGAGCGTCGCAGACGAACTCGCGGCCACGATCTCGAACACACGGGTCTAGTCGAGCTTGCCACGGAGGATGTCGTAGAGGAGGCACGTAAAGTCACGGTGGAGGCCCTCGTCGTGGGAGATGAGCTCATTGTAGAAGGAGAGGCTTGGCAAGTCGCTTGTCCGGATGGCGGTGAAGACCATGAGCACGAGCGCGTGACAACAACGGAGAGCACGGCGAGCGCGAGCATCAGCACCTTGGCTCCCGCCGCCGCCTACTCGGGAACGAGTACGCCTACCACGCCACGCTGAAATATATCCTCTGGTACGAGCATGGCCGGGAGCGAGTCGGAGCCGAGGAACCTCTTGTTAGCACTAATCTTGTCATGATGTATCTGCATTTAGTTAGTTAGGATCATGTAGTTAGTTCAGTCTGAGTGGAAGGTGAGACGCTGCAAGCCGTGTGAGGCGGAGAGCTGGCGAGATGCCGATGGTGGCGAGTGGCTGCTGTGCATGGCTGGGCTAGCTGCATGTGTACCTGGTCGTGTGGTACCTAGAGAGAGAAGATCGATCAGAGTTGTTAGTGTCGTGAGTGCATGCATAGTTAGTTGTGTTAGTGGCCTGAGTGTGGCTATGTAACATCATGTTTATTTGAGCTGAGAGATATAGAGAAGTAAGAAAAGGTTGGCTGCGTGAAGCAGCCAACACCAAACTCCTGTGTTCTTCTTGTTCCTGTGAGCTGTGAGAGACAGCTAGAGGTAGAAGAAGAGGGGCTGCCCTTGGCAGCCCCAACACCTCTGGTACAGCGTGACGAACAGCAACAGGTAGTGCGCGGCGCCGACGGCGAACATGGCCACGGCGCCCTCGTGCCACCCCATCCTGGCAGCCGCCCTCGCGGTCACCAGGTTGGCGATCACCGTCATGTGGCTGGCCGGTTTAGCCACCATAGAGGAACTTCGTGCCGCGCGTGAACCACGAACCACTTCCCGTAGACCTTGACGTCGATGGGCAGCGAGAAGGCCCACCACAGCAAGTGGTACGATGGCGACTCCGGGCGCAGGAAACGGCGTGGCCTGCAGGAAGCATCAGCTACGGGATCCAGGGAGTGAATAGGTAGCTCATGCCGACGTGGTGCCGGAACTCGGCGCGCACGGCAAGGAACCAGAGCATGCGGCGCGCCGCGTAGAAGCGGCGCAGCGCCACCAGGGTGAGCAGCGCTAGGAACCAGAGCAGCACGAATGCCGCGCCATGGAGGCAGACTCTAGATTGATGACGTTGATGCAGTAGTGGAGACAAATCGTTTGTATAATAAGGAAAACCTGTGCCAGTTAGACATGAATTTATTTGGGACGGAGTGGCTGTGGTCTGTCCGTAGTGATGTAGACGAGGTTGTGTGTTCGAACCACTGAGTGAACCACTTAAACAAGTTAAGGGACCGTAATCTGGGTATTCCAAAGGTCAGTGACCAAAGTGAGACTACGCGTCGAGTTTAGGTACCGTAGGTGAATTTTTCTCATTTAAGAACTACGGGGTGTTGGTGTTGTATCTTTAGCTTTTCTTAATTGGATTTTGTGAAAGATGCTAGAGACAAAGTTACCTGTAGTGATTCACTAAAATGTTAATATAATGATCGCAAACATCACCAATGACTCAATTGGCTAATCTGACGGACGATGGCACACGCGAGTTGACATGACCAAGGCAAAACTGTAACCGGCCGACTCTAGGCGTCACATGCGTCACGTGAGGTTGAGGATAGGAGCGAAGTGGATAGTAGGTAATAAAAAGTGTTGTGTTGTGTGACACGGCGTTTCGGGTCACAGGTGCGGATGCTTCCGTTATGTAAAACATTTTTAAAATATCAAAAAAATTCAAATAAAATCTTGAATAGACATCATGACGCTTTATGTTAGTATAAAAAGTTTCGTAAAGAAAATATATTTTTTGTGATCTGTGCAAAAAAGACAAAGCAAAAAATATCCTAAATTTTTATTTGGAATTTTTTGACATTTGAAAAAATATTTGTAAGCAGTGAGTGCATCTAGGACCTATGAGCCGATATGGATTTCCGGTTGTGTTGCTGCTTTCTGTATATATGATGTTGAATTATATTTGTTTATCAAATTACAATTTAACCAAAGTAGAATTTTATTGACTTTAGAAAATTATCTGTCTATCTTATTTCTATTGCTGTTTGGTTTGAATAGCTTGTCATATACTCCCTCCATTCCACAATATAAGCCTTTTTAGCAACCTAGTTTAGCTTGCTACAAAGGCTTATATTGTGGAACAGAGCTAGTATCTCTTACTACGCATCTGGATATTCATGTGTTATCTTTATATATGTGGAAATTGAAAACCGAGTAGCAGTAATCAATAATGTATTGCTAATTAGTGTCTTACTAAAAAAATCGCGGAGAAGAGAATTTGAAAGAAGAAAAAGCTTGACGGTCCGGCCGTTAACTTCGCGCGCGTCCCTCCCTCCTACCCCACCCCCCATTGGCCTTCCCTGTTTTCTTCCTTGTATAAATAGCCAGCCTCACCTCCTTCTCCTACCTCCGTCGACCCTCCTCTTCCCACACACACATCTCCCACTTCCCTCCGGACACACGCACACGCACCTTGCAGCAACGATGGCGGACGAGAAGCTGGCCAAGCTGCGCGAGGCCGTCGCCGGCCTCCCCCAGATCAGGTCCGGCCGCCGTCGCCGTCGCCGCCGCCGCATGCTCTCTTCATCTCCCTCTGTACATGTGCGATCAATCGATCAATGGCTCTATGTGTCTTAACTGACGGATTGCTTCGTTTCTTTGTTGCGCGTGTGTGCCATATATTGCAGCGACAACGAGAAGTCCGGGTTCGTCAGCCTCGTCTCCCGCTACCTCAGGTAAATCCATCGTTTCATTTCTTCTTCTGATGCATGCTTCAGCTTCTTCGTTCATGGATGATGCGGTGGTCCCTGATCGTGTGGTGTTTGACATTGGTTGCGAGAAGCGGCGATGAGGAGCACATCGAGTGGCCCAAGATCCACACCCCCACCGACGAGGTGGTGGTGCCCTACGACACTATCGACACCCCGCCCGAAGGTGCGTGCCGACAATTCATTATCATCGCCTTCTTTTCCGTCATCATCGTCATCATCATCTCTTTCGTTTCGTCGACATGGATACTGAATTTGCGGTGCTTTGGTTGCAGACCTTGAGGCGACCAAGGCGCTGCTCGACAAGCTCGCCGTGCTCAAGCTCAACGGCGGCCTCGGGACCACCATGGGATGCACGGGGCCAAAGTGAGTTACCACAACCAGGAAGGAAGAGCTAAAATGGGAGACATTTTCCCTTGATTTCACCACTTCGTTCTGAAATTGAGATTCACAATGTAATTGATCTGTCGATGAACATTGCAGGTCGGTCATCGAAGTGCGCAACGGGTTCACATTCCTCGACCTGATCGTGCTCCAGATCGAGGTGGGGTTTGAACACCATTCATGAGAATCTGGTTCATCCATTTTTGGATTCAAAGCAATACTGTTCGAGCTGTTCTATCAGATTGTATTCAACGAATTTGATTCTTTTTATACAGTCCCTGAACAAGAAGTACGGCAGCAACGTGCCGCTGCTTCTGATGAACTCCTTCAACACCCATGACGATACCTTAAAGGTTACATTGTCATCAGCCAAATCTCTCTTGACGTTGACTATCTAATTGGAGGATTTTTTCTGAATGCTGATCATTAGTACACTTGCAATTCAGATTGTCGAGAAATACGCCAATTCAAGCATCGATATCCATACATTCAATCAGGTTTGTCAAGACAGTTTCTGTTCTTTGCTGTTGCAAACTTGTATGGGTCATGAATTTTTCTACCTGTAAAATATTCTACTGACATTTTTTTTAAATGTTCCAATGCAGAGCCAGTACCCTCGTGTGGTGGCCGATGAGTTCTTGCCATGGCCTTCTAAGGGGAAGACCGACAAGGATGGCTGGTAAAAATATTCTTATGCATCACTAGATCAGTAAATTCATTTTTAACAGCAAGCACATATCAATTTTTTAACTGCCTTAATGTTACGCAAATATTGAAGGTACCCTCCTGGCCATGGTGATATCTTCCCATCCTTGATGAACAGCGGCAAGCTCGATTTACTGCTCTCACAGGTTTGCAATCATCTGGGGAAAATTTTCTATCCCAAGTTTTCCATGCATGTAACAGTAACACTACTCTTTTGACACTATTTCAGGGAAAAGAGTATGTGTTCATTGCAAATTCAGATAATTTGGGTGCTATAGTCGACATGAGTATCCTTCTGTAGACACTATATTAATTCCTTACTATTTTCTTTGACAAAAAACAATTTGTAATGAAAAAGAGATACTCTGTTTATTTACTTAACCATTGAATAGAGATACTGAACCATTTGATCCACAAACAGAATGAATATTGCATGGAGGTATGTAATTGTGTAATGTCTGATGAACAAATATTGCATTTGGTTGGTTCGTAAAGTTTAACAGCCTTCCTTCAGGTTACCCCGAAAACTTTGGCTGATGTGAAAGGCGGCACACTGATCTCATATGAAGGAAGGGTTCAGGTTAGCTTATTTTTCTTCCATGTTGTCGCATAAGTTTGCAGACCAATATTATGAATGACAGTTGGGAATTGTGACTGGAAACATAACAACAACGATTTTCCCATTTATTTTTTCCAGCTTCTGGAGATTGCACAAGTTCCTGATGCACATGTAAGTCATCAGCTAGTGATTGCAATGACATAATAAATGGTCAAAAAATCAGACATCAATTACTGTAGATCTTTTCTGAGATTGCTTCCACATTTTTGTGAAATGTAGGTGGATGAGTTCAAATCAATTGAGAAATTCAAGATCTTCAACACAAACAATCTGTAAGTGAATTTTTTTTTGAGGGAATCTGTTCAATTCAGTTTTAAAAAGATCATTTCAATGTTATATTAAACTACTACCTGCTTTGATAGATGGGTGAGCTTGAAGGCTATCAAACGCCTTGTCGAGGCTGATGCACTCAAGATGGAGATCATTCCAAACCCCAAGGTAAAAGTGCATTTCAATGAACTTTTCTTACACAAAAATTGACTTTTATCTATGATTTACGAATAATGTAACAGAATTAGTGACGGACAACAAACTCCTTTCAGGAAGTCGACGGCATGAAAGTTCTTCAGTTGGAAACAGCAGCTGGTGCCGCAATCAGGGTACTAACAAGACACTGTAAAAATATATACATCATTGTACCTGTATCCTACATATAAAAATGTCAAAACATATTTTGTTGTTCCAGTTCTTTGACCATGCAATTGGTATCAATGTTCCAAGGTCCCGGTTCCTACCGGTAAAGGCAACATCAGATTTGCAGCTAGTGCAGGTTCGTATGAAATGTTGAATAAATTCTTTAGTTGAACACTCCTATGTCTAACTGGAATTGTTTTCACCTTGTAGTCTGATCTATACACCTTAGTTGACGGCTTTGTTACACGCAATTCAGCAAGAACAAATCCATCAAATCCCTCAATTGAGCTGGGCCCTGAGTTCAAGAAGGTCAAGCTCTAACCTTCATTCTCACAAGAAAATATAACATTATTTTTAGAGCTCCAGCTGCAAATAAGATAGCCTTCTTTCTTCATGCAATGGCAGGTTGGGAGCTTCCTTGGTCGCTTCAAGTCGATTCCAAGCATTGTTGAGCTGGACAGCTTGAAGGTTTCCGGTGACGTTTGGTTTGGTTCCGGAATCGTGCTGAAGGTATCTCCAGCAAATTTGTTGAACTATTACAATCTTTCTTGTAGTTGCAGTTCTTAGACAATATTTCAAGAATATTTGCACCCTGTATTTTTCATGCTTGCATAAAGCTTTCTCTGGACAATGTGCAGCTTCACTTCTCACATGATTGTTGTCCTGAGTAATGACTACTTACGAAGACATATATCTCAATCTATTGAAAACATGAAATGATGAGGTTTTATTTTTATTTTTATAGGGCAAGGTGACTATCACAGCAAAACCTGGTGTCAAGCTGGAAATCCCAGATGGCGCAGTGCTAGAGAACAAGGTATCGTTTCCCAAGATAAATACGCTCACCGGTCTTTCAAAATATTGCAGTTTAAGCATAAATATTAAAGCTCTAGTGTGATTATTTGTTTATAACCACTTTTGAGGTCTGTGTTAATTTTGAAGAGAAAGGACGGTATTATTAACGTCGCCACATTAATCATAATTCCTATGGATTTGATTTAAGTTCAGAATTTCTTGTCTGAATAAAAAAGTAATCTGATAGCACCATCGTTTTTTCTAACAAGAGAACATATATTCTTTTATTTCAGGAAATCAACGGTGCTGAGGACCTTTGAATGAGCAGCAGATCTTGCTGACTTCACAGTGGCAGATCGATACTGCCATTTTCTATAGATATGGGCACCATGAAACTGTGGTGAATATTTTTGTAAAAATTTGCTGCAACAGAATTAATGACAAGATCAAGTAAATATTTCCACCTACTTACGTTTTGCTTCTGGTATTGGAATTTTCTTGCTGCAAACAAGTATTTTTCCAGGCAAAGTTTTTTCATAAAGAGAAGACAAAAGCTTTGAATCTCGACACATTGATAGATATCCGGGCAAAATATACTGTCATCGTATTCTCAGTTACATGTATGGTTAAGAAGATAGAAAAATATATAAAATAAATGCATTCCTCTAAAATTCTTCACAAGTACCTCATCAATCTTTCACATCCAGTGCAAACAAGAACGGTCAATTTTCTGCAGGAGGGATCACTTGCAGAAGCTCTATATTCAGTTCAAAGCTAGCATTGGGCTGCAAAGAAGCATGGAATCAAGTGACATCACATCAGCAGTGAAATGTGCTCAAATAGCTAATCAAACTACGAGACACTGTAAATTTACCGGTATCTCATACGCCCCCTTTTTCGCATAGCCGAGCTCCGGGGGAACAATCACCCTCCTCTGTATAACCAGACACAAACAGACCAAAAGATCAAGTCAGTGATGCACTACAGATGGAAAGGCCAGATCCTCTGGCATCACTTGTGTGTTAGTTCTCTTTTCTCGCACCTTGCCCCCTACTTTCATCCCCTCGGTTATCATGTACATGGCCGGCGGAGGCTTCGGCGAAGCCTGCGCGGAGTAGAGCCCGTTGGCGGTGTCCGCGAAATCCCGCTTCCGCTCTTTTCCGGGCAGCGATCCGACAGTGAACACATAAGGCTACTAGAGGAAGACACACAGATATCTTAGTCCTTGTTGTTCTAAATCAGTATTTCTTACTACCACAACTACCATATAATGGTGGGGAGAAGTCAGTTTGCCACATAACCTGTGCGATGCTCCGGTTCCCCGCCAGGAGCTTGGCTTCGCGGCTCGACACCACGGTGATGCTACGGTATATGCAGTCGAAATGCACCTTCAGCAAAGAACATCAGCAGCAACCAAATTTCAGTTTAGGATTGAAGGGTGATGTGTAGCTGGGAGTGATTACCTGCACAGTTGAACCCTTCTCGGCAGTTGGGCCCTTCCCTTCGACGAGATCATAGTACTTCAGGCCATCAGCTGTTCCCAACAGTTCCCAGATCAGATTACTCAAACACCACGAAGTGTAACTCAAATTTAAACCAATATACTGAAAGATTCGTACTCGGAAAGTCTATGTGGTTTTGATTGTAATCTGAATTTGCAATTCTGGAAATCATACTTTGGATTAATTAACAGCAACAAAATCGGACACTAGCTAGCTAGCCTCAGAATTCAGTCGGGAAGGAGCAAGGTTTGGGCAAGAATCTGAGCAGAAACGCGGAAATCAAGGAGACGTACGTGTAGACTTGTAGTCCTCCGACGGTACGGTACGGCGGCCCCTCTTCCCGGCGAGCGCGGGCGGCGGCGGCGACGAGACGGCGGTGAGGAAGCCGGCCGAGAGGAGGAGCTGCGCGGCCGCCCTCCGCCGGGAGAGGCAGCAGGGGACGGCGGCCTCCCTCGAAGGAGGAGGAGCGGAGGAGGGGAGGGGGTGGCCGTGGTGGTGGAAGGTTCTAGAAGGCAGGGCGGAGGGAGCCATGGACGGCGGCGGGGAAGGATGAGGGAAAGATGGCGCGAAATCAACTGACAGCCACTACATCAGCTCAGCGTGCATATCCAGAAACGGCAGGGTACAAAAATATCGGAATATCCCATTTTCATTTATACCTCCCTTTTTTATTTTATTTTTATAATTGCATTTCCTGTTTATTTTATTAATATAGTACAAAGTATGGACTTTGTGATAAGAGGAAAAATAACAGTGTTTACAAACAAACTAGTACTACCTGTTATATTCTGGATGACAGCTTCTGCATGTCCAGACTCTATTATTTCCTTGTGCCTTGTGACTCTATTATCCTTGTATAATTAATTAATTGCACTTCAACCAAGATCATCAAAATTCTTTCTGTGAGGCAGAAATTAAAATCTCTGCCATTTCACACAAAAAATGACTTGACCGCTCACAGCTTCACACCCATTCAGGATCAAGGTAGGCAACATCTATACAAGAGAACTTTTTTTTGCGACAACTATACAAGAGAACTTTGACGAAAGCACTCAAACAAACACATTTCTTCCATTCATAATAAGCATCAAGGACAAGAACAGCTTCTATACAGTTTTCCAGTTGCCAGGAACCTACAGAAATCATCCCCTACACAGCCTCTCAACCTATTTCCCCCCACTCGATTAGATTGGGTAAACTGACCCGTAAGATGTTGCATCTCGGGTCGAAAACGTATAGAAATACCTTAGCTTTGTACACACGAACTAGCTCTCTATATCAATAACGCTGCCGTTCCTTACTGGCCTGGCCGGCCGTTCGATGTCGAGAGCGGAAAGGCTGTTTGTCGAGCTCCCAGGCAGGCTCACGGACCGGTTCTTCCTATTCCTGGGCGGCTCCTTGTCGTCGATGAAGGAGATGAATCTTCGGAGGCTCTTCTTCGGCTCGTGTCTCAGGTACTTGCGCAGCATGATGCCGAAGTAGACGAGCAGCGCGAGGACGCACGCCATGCCGCAGATGAGGAACAGGCCCCAGAAGCTCTCGAGGCGCAGCTGGTTTGAGTCGATGAACTCGTTGGTGTCAGTCGCGCACTCGCCTGTCTTGAGCCACTTGTCGTGGATCCGCTGCAGCTCCCCGTTCTCTGACAGTGACAGGATCGCGGTGGACAGGTCTACTTGCAAAGGGGAGTCCCTTGGAAACGCCTGATAAAATGAACTTTGTAAGGTGCTATCTTTTTTAGTTCGTGAAACAGTAGGCGTAGATTTTAGACTTCGGCGACTGATAAGTGCAAGAAAGGTTGCACAATACTAAACAGTAGACACAACCACTGAAAGTAAAAAAAAAATCAGGATTTTAACACTTAGATATTGTCTTCTTATATTTCTAATCTATGTAAAAAAAGGTTGAAATGTACTTACGAAGCCCCATCCTCTGCTGGTGAAATCTGAGCCAGCTACTGCAATCTTGCAGTAAGTTGACAGAAACAGTTCGACATAGGGTCGCTCATCGATAATGGCCATAACACCTCCTTTCTTAGGGCCTAGCTTGAGGGCTTCAGCGTATTGTTGTGGGGAACCAAGAGGTCTTAGCCTTGAAAGTGATATGTTCAGTTCCTTGACCATGTATTCTTGTGCAAAAGAACCAACTTGAAAACCAACAGGATCATCGCTATTTTTCAGGTCATCAATTCCTCTTATAGAAGTATCAAGTTGTTGCACGGTCAGGATGGAAGTAAGACTCGCGGTGTAACTTGATTGAATGATCAAAACAACAAAGAGCCATATGAGCAGGACACCACGCCCTAAGGTGCTCATTGTATTTTCTTCTGGGAACAGATATAGTTGAAATCATGGAAGGCATGAACAAAATGTTACTTGTACAAAAAAAAGGAGAAGTTAGTTTACTCACTGTGTGCAAAGAATAACGTCGAAAAGCTGAACCTGCAGACAATCAAAATTGAGATTATAATTTGAGAGCAAAGAAACGTGACATTACATGAACATTTGGCAGTACATGTGGAGAGGTAAATGAAAACATAAGAGAAATAGAGTAGCACATCCTTGTATCACATTCGAATAGACTGCATATCCTCTATACCTATCACTACAAGATGTAAGTTCATGAGTAATCAGTATATGCTTCTTTTGTGTACATTAACTGGTAAGTCTGTTTTAAAGTGCTAGAAGTGTACAATATATTGCAGAAGACTTGTAGAAGCCTCAACATTTGTAAGAAAACTGAACTGACATACATGCAGCCGATACAAAAGTCAAAAGGTGCAAGTCACCTCCTTACCAGAAAATAGTTATCATTTGTTGTCGTGGCGAACCACGAAATTCGTCATTGATTCGATGTTCAAGAACCCAAACAACCACACCCACAATAAGAAAGAACACCCCTGTAATACACCACATCTCCAATGTAAATGGCTGCAAGAAGGCCCAGGACGTTGTAATATGCTTTTTAACCGGAGATAAGATAACCAAGCCTGTTTCAATGAATGGCTGGGTGAAATCAGCGATAACTGTCCGGTTCATTGTAATTGCGATATCCCCTATAGCTCCATCAAACTCCTGCAGGATAGGACAACCCGGGTCAGTATGGTATGATGGAATGTGTACAAAAGGGGAAAAAACATTCCATACTTACATTTGATTCGACCATCTGTACGAGTTTATCATAATGAGGATTTTCATTACCACTACCAAAAGGTACGAACTTGTAGGTAACTGGGTAAGGAAGCAAAGCCAATGCCTGAGTAAAGACATCGATGCAATAACCCTTCATTGACCCAGTAACATTGTCTTTGGTGACAAACTCTCTGAAGCTAAATCTGTTGGGAACACCGATTTTCAACTCCTTGGCATTAGAAGGAAAAACCCAGCCTCGAGGCCTCTGTGCAGTCTCCCCGGGCCAAATAACATCATAGAGATGCTGATTGGCTAGAGAAGTATTTGGGGGCTTTGAATATAGATCCTCTGGAGGGACAGTCGACAACAAGCCAGAATAGTTTGACCAAAAACCAATGTTCCGCATGCCATTTCCAAGGACGTTTATGATGTCATATGCAGGATGAATGAGGTCACCTGAAGCATCAAATTGCACCTTCCCAGACACCCCAGTGAAGTTTACCTTTCTAATCTTCTCCAATAACTTATTTCCCATGTCAAAAATACTCATTGCTTCAAGGTGAAGAGTTCCCCCAGTTGCATCACGCAACCTTGAGTCATTTGAAAAGGAGATCCTCCCGCCATCATCAAAGAAGGCATCCAGAGCATGGGCTACTGCCCATACACTATCATAAACATATAAACCATAGGAACTTAAACGAAGATCACTATGGTTATACTTCTTACTTTGCCTGCTCCACTTGGAGATCAAATTACTCTTCATCTTTGAGTTGGGGCTGTGTGGCCGTAAAGTAAGAACACCTTGCATGCCATATATAATGTCAGCAGGAACCGATGAATTTGAATCAAGATAAGCAGAAAGCCAGTCAGTTGCAATCCATACATAGCCATTGCCCATCATGTTTAGTCGGTTCGCCATAGAGAAAAGCTTGAGTCCAGGTGCAGAACCAGTATGGAGGATGATAACACGAGACTCCATATAACTGACACTAACTAACAAATTTATGAGATCACTGTTTTTAGCATTGGCAGGAAACCCAACCTTGTAGGCGATTTTGCAGTGCTTTGCAGTAAGTGCATCATCCAAAGCAGCAATGCCATTTCGACCATAATCATCATCAATGTACACGGCAGTCACTATCTTCCAATGGTTGTAGTCAACAACTGCCGCCACAGCCGCCATTTGGTAGAGATCACTGGGAGCAGTCCTAACAAAGAATGGGAACTGTATCGATGAAAGAGTTGCATCAGACGCAAAGGACATCATAGGGACTCGGAGCTCATTTGCTACAAATGAAATGATATGGGCAATTGTGGAGCACTGGGGGCCAACAATTGCAATAACATCAGTCTCCATGAACTGCAAAGCTGATACAAGGAAATACGGCATCATCGTCACAACTCCAGAACAGAAGCAAAAAACTATTTTAACAACGCAAAATGAATCCAGAACAGAAGCAAAAACAATTTTAACAATGCAAAATGAATGAGTGACATTACAGTTGGCCTACCTTGAACCATGCCAAGGAAACCATCTAAGCAACTTGCATCCTTCATTTCCACATTTAGTGTAGTTCCATTTAGAACTGTTGGATCAGAATTGATATCATCCAACGCTGCATGGATGGCAACCGCCGAAACACCGCCAGTGGTGGAGTTCAACTGAAGAATAGAGCCAATATTCACAACAGGAGGCCTTGCAGCAAAGCTCTTGCAGATGCTATTAGGGAGCAGAAGCAGGGACAGAACCGACAGCATGAGAAAGGCTATCTCCATTGTGCCTCAAAATGGTGCAAAACCTACTGGACGCTTATCCGCATGTTAGCAAATTATGAATGAGTTGAAACCCCCTGCAAAAAAGACAGAACAATAGAGCAGATGTTATTTGGATACCGACGCTTAATTTCTTTATTCCCTACATTAACACGGTCCATGTAGAAGGGTATCACCATTTGAAGCTACAGTTCAGAAGTTGAAAGGAAGAAGTAAACGTCAATTTGAAGGAAGCAATTACGGTAATACGATGAGTCGTTGGTTTGAATATTGTCAAAGTAAAGCAATTTGACGAAACAAAGATGATTGGACAAAGTACATTCGTCTGTATAGTAAAGCATCACTTGTGCCATTTATATCATCTACTGATACTACTCCTAGGAAGAAGAGAGATAGATCCTAGGGGTTCGCCCGGCAAAGCAATCCCCCATTTTTGCTCATACATGTGGCCTCATCACAGAAAACCCAAGAAGCGTTGTGATCCTTGAACGGAATCCAAACAACCGGAGTGGCTATCCTAATCCCTCCACAAAATCCAGCCTTCACGGCCAAACTATTTGCTACGCACGCAGAAAACAAAAGCTGCGGGGCCAAACTTTGGATTATGCAATGCATTTATTATACTCCTTGCATGAATCAGACAGACAGACAGCAAACAAACAAAGAAGCAAGCAGATTATGTGCAGGAAAGGATACCATGCTTAAGCACGGGTGCTTCCTGCAGCAAAAAAAAGGTAAACAATGCCTGAAATGGCAAGCCACCGGACCAGACTAAGCACAGATTCCAGCATTTCATGCGTTTCGTGCCCGTTTTACGTTTATCAACTGACGACAAACGGGCCAGGACCTCAGAGAACTCAGAGGAGGCCAGCCGGACCGACGCCTCGCGCGCAATCAGTCGAACACCTTACAGGCCGCCGTTACCGGGGGGTCAGCTAGCGGAGGGCGGCCAACAGGGTGTGGGGGGACCAGTCCAAGAACGCAGATTTCCCTCGAAGCCCAAGAAGGGGGAGGAATGGCGGGCATTGGTGGTTAGCAGGGGAGTAGACGGTGGGGATTCGAGAGCAAGAACAGTGAAAAGTTCAGAGATTGAATTGGACTTACGGATTGGATTCGGTCCCTCCGAAGAGCAAATCTTGGTCTCCTCCGACTGCTGCTGCTGCGGCGGCGCTCGAGTCCTCAGGGCAGGGCAGGAGAGTAGCAGCAGGAGGACGAGCCCATGACGGCGACCGGGAGCAGGTGCCGTTGAGCTCATGGTACTTTTATTTAGGTGAAGGTTATTATAGCGGAGGGGGACAGGGGAGAGAGAGAGGAAGAGGGAAGATGGATGGAGATGGTATCCCTGACACCGTGACACGAGTGGGGCCCACAGAAGAAAGAGGGACGATAAATGCTTTCGTGCACATGGTCTGCCATGTCGGCCATGGGCCTGGTACAAGATGGCTAAACAACTTTATTTTTATTTTTTGAACAGACGGTAAACATCTTTGTGATCTATGGATTTGTCACTTAGGATGGCGTTTTTGACAGCCCAAATGTAGGCGAAAATGGCTGAGTCATCTAGATAAGATTATAAGGCAGTGGTGGAGCTTACTTGTTGGGGGGGGGGGGGGGGGGGGGGGGGGACAAGCAGGCCCACGTCCCCAGCTCAAAATATTGTTTCATTATACTACTATGTATTTCACACTGTTTTTACAATGCATTTGACATAATACTTCAATTTGGCCCGTCGGCTCCGATTTAATCTATTTAGCCGATGTTGGCCAAGCTCCGCCCTTCTTGGCTACGATCTTTAGCAAACATTGTGTCATTGTGTGGGTTTGTGTACTTGGTGGTGTATATGTGTGAATGTTATACTCTGTTTCTGACGAGTGAGGTGTTTTGGTTCCCAAGTTCTAGTGATCTCGATATTTAAAAAAAAAGTTATTTACAAATTCAATAATCCTAAAAAAATGTATATAATACTCCCTCCGATCCATATAATTATCGATGAAACAGAGGTATCTAGATATATTTTAGTACTACATATATATGATTATGTGACAATTAATATGGATCGGACGGAGTACATGTTAAAGAAAAACCTTCATTAATGTTTTTAAAGAAACTAAATTAATGGAAGAACACGAGAGCTAAAAATGATTTATGGTGTTTGACTTGCTTCTTTCTCTATCGACGTCAGAGAAGCGCAAACTGACAGATTGGCCGCCGACCAGAGATTTCAAAAGAACGCGTGATACACATGGTAGACCGTAGCCGACGTCACCACCCCACCCGTAGTCCGTAGACTCGACGTGCTCTGCATGGAACCACGTGGCGGGATACCAATGGCCGTGTATACTGTACACTGTACAGTTACGTGTGGCCTAGATATTCTCCAGTGTACGTATAAGCGTATAGGTAGCTGTGCAACCTTTGAGCCCTAGAGTGTTTGCTTGGGCAAAGAATAGATTTGGCAAGCTGTGCACAATTTTTAAACCCCCAAAAAGGATCATGTGCTCTCACTTGTTTTACTATGGTCACATCACAATGATTGGGATATTTGGATTGGATTGGTTTCTATCTTATCTCCTGCTTGATTATGTTATGGTAAATGTGGATTAGGACCTGTCTAAGGTTGATCAGGGATGATGTGGAGTAATCTGGAAGCATGTGGCTGTCATTTTCAGTAGTAATCAGTCCTAACTGCCAGGTGATCATCCAATGCGAGTCAATCTCGGCTGCTATATATAGCAAGCATGAGAAAATGAAAGCAAACGTGCATCACAAGCTCACCATCAATTAGCTGAAACATCACTCTCTCAGATCGATATTTCTTCGTCTTGTGTATCCGCGAATTCAGGAGCCTGGGCCGATTCTTAATTAATCAGGAGAAATAATTTTCCATAAATAGTATCAACATTTGGATTCTGATATTGGCATTGAAAATGGATGATCTCGTAGAGGTCAAAGTCGTGTACTTTATATTTTTTGGCCAAAATATAGTGCATCTTAGTTTTTCAAAAGTCAAAATGAGGTAAAGTTTGACCAAATATGTAGAAAATATGTTAACATATTAGTAAAACCATCATGAAATATACTTTCATATTGTATGTATTTGACGTTGCAGATGTTATATTTTATGCATACTTGGCCAAACTTTACATCGTCTGACTTTTCCGAACACTGATCACTATATTTTGGCAAAGAGAGAATGCATTGAATTGCATGCTCCAATCATTTATGCCCAAAATCTGAACCGGTGGAGAATGGTGAGAAATACTACCTCTGCCCCAAAAAGGATGTCACAAATTTGTTCAAATTTGGATGTATCTATACACTAAATCATGTCTAGATACATCAAAATTTGGATAAACTTATGACATCTTTTATAGGACGGAGGGAGTACTATATTTCAACATTATGCTTGCATATTCGGCGTTAGCCTGGTAAGTAAAATGCAACAATATCTTGTTTAACCATTACTTCCCTAGTCATTTAATGTTAACAAAATTTCGTTAGAAGCACGGGGTCGAAAGTGTTTTTGATGCTAGACATATCCATAAACATTAATTGACGTAGAATTAAATATTTTAGTATACACCAATTATAGGATAGAGGGGATAGTAATTTGCAAAGAAACTCTTGTATTGGACCGATCCATCAAGAGTGCGGGAAAAAATAATTTAATATAGTGATCAAATAGATTGGCGTGCTTCCCATCAAACTACATAACTTGGTTCTACACAAATAATCTGTCAACAAACTATACATGTACTGTATTCCTAAATCCTAATAGACTCAAGCTCATGACTAGCTCTATTATGATCTCTAGATTTTTTCGAATGCTCGTTCCAGCTGTACGGGTTCTTGTTCTACTCTAGTAGCGACGAGTAGAGGTGAGAATGTTTAAATGTGCTAATTAGACTCAACCTAAAAAAATCGGTTGCTTCATGTGAAGTTCATGCATTTCCAAAAGGATACATACCTTGCAAGCAGCCTTCTATTATGCTTCGTCGGCGTTCCAAGCTAGGTATTTGCATCTAGCCCTACCGTACCTAGTAATATATATTGAACAAGCTTAATATTTTGTTCTAACAGTGTATCGAACAAGCTAACTAACTAGGTTGTGTCAGGTGATCCTTTAACTCCGTACGTCCTGCTAATTAATCTAGCTTGCTTCACATGTAAACTTATACTCTATTCAGGTAAGCATGTCATCACCTCATCCACAAAAGCAATCTTTTAGCTGTTAAACAGATGCGTGGTGCTTTATTTCAGTTTTCATAAATGATTTTGTCCTCTTTTTATTACATGAAAAGATACATTTCTTCAAAGTCAAAAAAGGATAGTAGTGAGGCTGACATTTCCGCTACATGTGACTAGCATCCTTTATTCTTTCGAAAAGGAACATGTGACTAGCATCTGATTCTGTGAGAAATTTTCTAGGCTTAATTTACTTTAAAAATCTAGCCCCTACCGTACACGTAAGTACGTAAGTGAACATGCATGCACGGGTACTTTTAGATTGTATATGAATTTCCAGCTGCCAGAAAGGTGCCATCGTGCGTTGCAGCAAACAAACTGGAATTTTGATGTTTCGCACATCAGCAAGAAAGAATCATCGAAAGTAAATCAATGGTGTGCTTGGTTTGTTTTTTGTGGTACCGGATGACCGTTCGACTGATCTCGATCGGCTGACTAGCTTGTCATCTCATACCAACCAAACATCCCATGTAACCAACTTGTACGATTTGAAGTTTGAATATTTGGTCTTATAACAATGTAATTTTGGTGGCATTGTCGGAGGTGGACAGAGGCCTTCTGCACTGCAGAACCTCTTGTCTGCGCAAAAGGCAGATCAGGCCGTGACTTTGGCAGCCAGCCACGAACCGGATTCCCTTTTCTCTGCACTTCATTTTTCATAACACAATTTATAATGTATTCCCTGCCGAATCTGCCATTGAGATAAAAGTAAGTATTCTCTGGGAGGATACAGATGTATATTTCACAACCGAGATATACGAGACATAATGATGACCCCAGTGGTATATACACGGCAAGATCAAAATGGTGCGATCGATCGTGTATTGCGCCAAACAAAACAACTCGAGCAATTTTCGATGTCTCATCACACATCAGCAGGAGAGAATCATGGAAAGTAATTAATGGCATGTTTGGTTTGATGAACCGGACAGTGATATTGGACGGTTCGATCGATCCCGGCTAACTTGTCATCTCAGACCAAGCATCCCTTTATAGTAGTGGTAACTTAAGCACACATGACCAACTTGTTGAGGTTCGAGGGACGGCGACATCCTATAGGGCTACTAGGATGGGTTAGTCCATCAATGATAAACCGAGTGCCGAGTGGTAAGTGTTATGTGGAATCGTCGGCTCATGTGTGCTTAATTTACCACTAGTATAATTTTAGGGTTCAAAAGTCTAAAAAGAGGCCCCTTGTGAAGGTTGGATATGTTACAAATTCTATCATGGAATAATACATACATTTTAGGCTACGGAATCTTTTGTCTTAAAAAATGTATTTTCATGGGAAGTGTTGCACTAAAACCCATGTGGATTTTTTTTAAATGACAAATCGAAATCTCGGTGACACGATTGGAGGTGCAATGGGCGGGCCATGGTGCTGGCAAAAATGGGATTGAGTGTCCATGGTGGACACGGTTCCCCTGTTGCTATCATAGCAAGCAAGGAAGAGAAGAAACCCACGAGAGCTTTTACACTGCAGAATCTGTTGTCTGTACAAAATGCAGAAGACGGCCATGACTTTGAGAGCCAGCCACGAACCGGGTTCCCTGCCGAATCTCCCATTGAAAAATGAAAAAATAATCATTTTTTATGCTCTAGCTAGCCCCTAATAATGATGATCCAAATGGATACAAAACCACTTCACAGAATTTTTTATCTGGGGAAGCTAGCTTAATTTGGGGAAGGAAATTAGGTCAACATGTCACTAGTATTGGGTAGTATATAATCCGGACAATATCCTTTTCTTCATGTCACCATTAATGAAAAACCAACAAAATTCATCATGTCAATGAACTGGATTCTGTTGAAAGCCCCTTCGCCAGCATAGATATTGATTTTGGGAGTGTCTATTGAACAGTCAGCTGTTTTTCAATTAAAAAACAGACAGATTTTTAGACCAATAACAAATTGACAGCTGTCACAGTTAAAACAACCCAGAAAATAGAAAATCTGTCTGTTTGAGTTCCGCCTAAACAGACACATTTCTTTTCAGTCCATCTCATTTTTGATTGTCAGTTTCAGTTCAGTTACAAAAATCAACGATACCACAACCCATCATACATTTTCACAACCCAATAGAATCAACCTTTATACCACTACTCACAAACGACACCCCAGAGGAGCAGCTCACAGATGACACCACAGCCAAGATCAGCAGCTCCAGCAAAGTGATCTTTTCCTCCAGAACACTTAAGCCCAAATAAATCCAATAACACTCGATCTCCCCCATCAAACATGCAACACTAAAAACCCAAAACAAACTGATATTCTCCTCCAGGAAAAATTTATGAGTATTACTAACCTGCTAACTCTAATTTATGCGCGATGGTGCTGCGAGGATGAAATACCTGCAAAATATCTTAGACAAAAAAATAAACAGACATATGTCAGGTATATACCAATGCACATATGCTGAACTATGTACTTTGAGATGCTAACAATTGAAACTAACCTCATCAGCTATACCGAAGAAGGAAATCAAAACTGGGCATCAAGATCATGAAGATAACCTATGGGACGCAAATTTGTTTGAGGACATGGTACTTGAGGTGGTTAGCTCTTAAAGTTTCTATTGTAAACGAATAGTAACAACTGAACCACAAAAAAGGAAAAAACATATAAAAATTACTTGAAATACTTTGTTGTTAGATTGAAGAAGCCGACAACACAAGACTATCACACATGTCCCGCAGAGCACCACTGCCTCAACTTCCAAAAATGGATTTGGGAGACATGCAAGCTGAGAGGGAGCTAACTGAAAATGATGAACCATTGAGAAACTGAAAAATATGGGCTGAAACCTGATAAATTGATAAAGCAAATTAAATGAGGCACTATGACAGGTACTCATCTAGTGTACACACACATATTGTGAAAATATGGCAGACCTCCCCCTCTGGCTGAAATGCTACTGCCAAAGGAAAATGGCAGTGATCAGTTGGAAGTTAACACTGACAAAGAACACATAGACTGGACAGCAAAATGGAAGACTAAAGATTGAAGGACTAAGTTGTTAGGGAATGAAGAAAGATAAACTAGGGAACTGAAAAAATGACCAATAAAATAGAGACTGAAAGAGTAAAGATGACTGAAACAATAAGTGACTAATGACTGAAGAAAATAAGTGACTAATAGACTGCAAAATGAATGAATGAAGTAAGACAGAACTAAGAGACTGAATTAATAATAAGAAACTAAATCACTGAAAGTAGAAGATACTGAAATAATAAGAAACTTAAAATGCCAACATAGACTAACTGAATAAAATAATGAGAAATTAACATATTGAGAGACTAAAGATTGAGAGAATTAATAAAAAAATGAGAGAATATCTTGTGACTAAGTAAATAAAATAATGAGAGAAATGATGAACTAAATAAAGCAAATAATGAAAACTTAAGAATTATTAATGAAGGAGAGGACTGAGCTAGCATGAAACAACTCAAATGAACAAAGTGTGAGACTAAATTACAACTGAAAGACTGAAATAATTGAAGAAAAAGACTTCTAAAATTGAGAAGGACTAAAAGAAATGAAGATTGAAAGACTGAAAAATAACAAGACTAAACTGAAAAATAAAATACTAAATATAAAAGATAATAAACTTATTACAAAAGTAATATTGACTGAAGAAAACTAAACAGGTGGATGGATGATGGTAGATATTGATAAGTTGGGTGGTGCCCCAAGCGAAGGCGGAATTGTAGCTAGTAGCAGTTTTCCCTCGTTTAACGAACCGAGGTTTATCGAACCAGTAGGACTTTGAAATCAACAACGAGGTGAATGTTGAAGATCTCTGATGCTTGACCTTCAACAGATGTGGACCTGCACACACTCAACCAAAATACTTTGCCCCCAACGGCGGAAAAGTTGTCAATCTTTCCGGTCTCGCAGAAAACAAAGCGGTTAATTGTATGATGAAATAGTTAAAAATATGAAAAGTGACCAGAGGAGTAATGATGATTAAAAGCAAGTAAATGAGGTTGTAAACAATGTAAAAAGATGGACCGGAGGCCATGGGTTCACTAGTGGAGTCTCTAAAATAAATAAAATATGCATGTGATGGGTGAACGAATTACAACTAGGCAATTGACAAGATCATGACACAAACCTAATTTAGCTATGACAAAAAGGACATGATAATATTTATGGAGTCATCACAACAAGTAACAGAGACCGTTGAGTCCAACTGCGTCTTTGTCTAGAAAGTCCACCGTGGGATCGCTACCCAGCCTGTCACCTGACGGTATTAAGTTGCAAGCAACAAACATTGCATTAAGTAAAGTGCATGAAGTAAGCAATACTAATATCAAAATAGACATTAACACCGTTGTTTTACCCTTAGTAGCAACAGCACACCCTCGCCCTTAGACGTTTCTGTCACTCGTGCCCAGGAACAAAAGGGGGCATGAACCCACTATCTAGCATAAATACCCTCTCTTGGAGATACACACAATCACTTGGCCAAAGTAACTATGCACATCGGAGAGCATGCAAGAACATAAATTACTCATATAAGAATCATGCACAATCTGAACATAACTTCATAATCCATCGGATCCCAGCAAACACATCACATAGCATTACAATAATCGATCTTGATCATGTTAGGCAGCTCACAAGATCATAAGACATGAAGCACAAGAGAGAGACTACCAACTAGCTACTGCCATGGACCCGTAGTCCACGGTGAGACTACTCACAAATCATCCCGGAGGAAGGCATGACGATAAAGAGCCCTCCGGGATCGATCTCCCCTCCGGCAGAGTGCCGGGATCAGCTTCAGATTGGACCCCGAACTAGGGTTTTCGGTGACGGCGCATCGGGGTCGAGTTTCTAGAAAATAATCGCTGCCCTCACGTCCCAGGAGCAGGGACGGGTCCCACCCGCGGGTCCAGGTGGGGCGTCAGCAGGCCACCCCTGCCATGTGGGTGGCCCCCCAGGCTGCCCTTTGGTCCACAGGTGTCTTTCGTCGCATAAAAAATCTCCGTAAATTTTCGTCCAATTCCGAGAATATTTGCAGAATTAAATTTTCTGAAATACAAAAACAGCAAAAATAGGGAACTGTCACTGGGCATCTTGTCAATAGGTTAGTCCGACAAAATGCATAAAAATGATATAAATGATAGTAAAAACATGTGACAATATCACAAAACTAGCATGGATCACTCAAAAATTATAGATACGTTTGAGACGTATCAGCATCCCCAAGCTTAACTCCTACTTGTCCTCGAGTAGGTAAGTGATAACAAATAATTTTTGATGAGACATGCAACCAACACAATCTTAATCAAGATAGTGATGCAAATCAAAGGATGTGAATGAAGAGATACAAAACAATTGTCTATAGTTGATAGCAAGAAAGCAATGAATAAACAAGTTGAATCATCCAAGCAAAACCTTCATAAATAGTATGTCGAAGACATGAAAACAATGTGATCATTGACTAATTCACAAGGATAATAATTCCATGACAAAAGTGTTTGAGAATCAACACAAAGGAAGATGTAAGCATTAGCAAATAGCTTCAACTTCCAACGGCTTATCTTATAGATAAAGTCAATATAAAGATTCATGTTTAATCTTGATAATGTAATATGCTCAACAATACCCAGGGTCAATGCTAGATGTTTGCTTTTGTGGAGATAGAAGGAAAAAGGGAAAAACTGACTCAACATTAAAAGTAAAAGAAAGGCCCTTCGTAGAGGGAAGTAGGGATTAGTCATGTGCTAGAGCTTTTTGGTTTTTAAAACAGAAGTAAAATGATTTTGAGGTATGCATGCTTTCGTCAACGACTTCACAACAGAGAAACTATCTAGTCCCTCATGACAAGCAAGGTTTTTAGACTTGTGAGAGCAGCTGGTTCTTAGAAGAGCGAGTACGCTCTTCTTTCTCCCTGGTTTCACCACTGTCCAATGTTTGGGCTGATTTCTCAGATTTGCATTGCACGGAGGAGAATTGTGAGTTATATTTATATTTTTGCTTAAGCTGCTCTCGGGTTGATTCAAGTGAAGACGTAATCCATCAACACCGGGTGAAAGGGGGGAAATGACCTCGCTTGTCACAAGTTATATCTAGCTCTCTACTGCTCCCTCATGAGTTTAAAAACAGAGGCACAAAGAAGAAGTATTTTGAATTTTTTAAAGGTAGCACATGACAAATTTACTTGGAATGGTAGGAAATACCATGCATAGGTAGATATGGTGGACTCAGCTGGCAAGAAAGTTTGGCTTTGGGGATTGGATGCACGAGTGAACCATACACTCAGTACGAATTTTTTAGGCTTAGCAAAAAAAAGGTGTTTGAAGCAAACATCTATCAATAATCGGTAACAGAACAACATAAGACATTACCTGGTCATAACCATAAAAACTGTACACCGTCTCACTTGTTGACTAAACAATTCTTTTGATGGAAAGATTAGCACTATGAATAACAACTGTGAGAAACCACACAATTTCAAGCTTTCAACCATATTTCTTTACTAATCAATTCCACTCAAATAACCAGCAAGTTTAAGCATTCAACTTAGCATCTCAAAACAATTGAGAAGCATCAAGTATCCGCACCATGATCTACAAAACTATGCAGGCTTTTCATTTTATTCTATCATCACACAAACAACATTTTGTCGCATTGACAATTCAAGCGATTTTTCAACAACAACTCTCCAACAAGTATAAGTGAAGAACAAGAGAGTTTAACTTAACAACTATCAGCTTTAAACAAGATAAAATCTAAAAGCGAGAGCTTGCTAGAAAACGGACAGTAGCTAAGAATACTCAAAAAGATATAAGCGAAGCAAAGCAGTATTCAAACGAAAAAGCGGAGCGTGTCTCTCTCCCACACAAATAAAGCTAGGATCCAACAAAGATATGACTAGCAAACAAACTAACAAAACTGAGAGTAAAAAGATGCTACAAGCATAGCACATAATATGTAAAGTGATAAAAACGAAGTTTAACGAAGACGACCTTATTATAGTCAATGAAGATGAGGGGATGCCCGCATCCCCAAGATTTGACTCTTGATAGTTCTTGATATTCAGAGGGGGTTCCATGGGGGCATCCCCAAGCTTGAGCTCTGATCCATCCTCGATTTCTTCATATTCCTCTCCTTTGGAACTTAAAAACTCTCTTCACACAAAACTTCTCATAATTTGATTAGAGGGTTAGTGCTCATAAATTAAAATGCACATGTGTTCAACTCATGAAAATTGCAAATAAACTTCATTAAACATTAGATACTGTTTACTAAGCCTCAATGTGGCACTCTACCCCTAGAGTATCACATATGATGATGGTAAAGAGACAAATGTAAAATAAAGCAGAATCTGTCAAAATCTGAATAGTCTGTAAAGATCGAATTTTTCGAGGAACTTCTGCAGCTCAAATCAAAAAACTTAAAACTAACGTAAAGATAGATAAAAGCATCAGGCTTGATTTAAAAAATTATCAGAAAAATATATAATTCTGGCGATTTTAGGATTTTCGTGCAACAGGCGCACATGATCTGTTTTTGGACAGCAACACAATACCTCGCACTTTCAATGCATTAGAGGCTAGACTTGGCACAAAAAAACCCAAAGAAAAAGATACAATGAAGTTGCTACAGAGGTAATAACTTCATGACTCAAGAAAAGCAAAAAGCAACTGAAAATAAAAGATGGGTTACCTCCAACAAGCGCTTTTCTTTAACACATTTAGCTAGACGCAATGATTTAAATGATGCTCTAATGAGAATAAGAGTTGACAAAAGAGAGCATCAAGAAATAAATACCAAACATATTTAAGCCTAACCCACTTCCTATGCATAGGAATCTTTTACAAAATAATTCCATTGAAGCATAAAGCTAGTAGCATAGGAAGACAAAGCAAGTGCAACTTCAAAACTTGCAACAAAATAGAGGTGTCTTAGTAACATGAGAACTCCAACAACCATATTTTCCTCTCTCATAATAATTTTCAGTAACATCATGACAAACTCAAAAATATAATTATCAGTTAAAACAGGCTTTTCATGATCTACAAGAACATAATTTTGGTCCATCTCAAAAATAGTGGGATTAAACCCACTTTCAATAGCATTATAATTTTTATCATCAAGTAATATAGGACCATCATCAAGAGCTTTATCATATGAACTTTCTAAACACAACTCCTCATTATCATGCATCTCATTGGTTGTAGCAATAAAGGATTATCATAGATTTATCAATATAGCACGGATTATCATAAATAACAAGATCATTTTTATAAAAGGGGATGTTTCAAATGAATCAATGGGATCATAGCATTCATTCTCCTTTTGTAAGGAAGGAAGACAATCAAATAATGTATGAGTTAGAGAGTTACTCTCATTAGAAGGTAGAGATGGGTAGTTACTCCATTCTTCCTCCTCTTGTTCGTCACTCTCCTCCTCGTTTTCATCCAATGAGCTTCCAGTTTCAACAATTTGTTCTTCATAGGCCTCCTGCACGGCATTAGTCTTTTCTTTTGGGGAGATAAACCCTTAAGATTTCAGTAATATAACAATTTTCATCTTTGTAATTATCCATGCAATATTTAAGTATAGCAAAACTTTCAGATTTATAAGGAGCATCTATCATCATTTTCAATCAGAGAAGAAATTTCATAAGCACCCTTCCACACAATAAATTCTTCAATAGGTTCCACATCATAAAATCATAGTTTCCTTAGCATAGGATGCTAAGGTTTCATTATCATTGCAAGCACATTGGAAAGGAAGGTGTTCAAAATTCAAGCAGCATGAAGATCATCACAACAATAAGATATGTCATATTTAAAGCACAAGTCTCTAGCATAATTGTTCAGTTGATTTATTATTTTCCATAAGTGTATCCCTTTTTGAGACAAGNGCGGGTCGGAGCTTGCTGGGGGAGGACAGAGGCGGAGGCGAGCAGGGCGTGGCCGAGAGGAGCTGGAGGGAGGGCCGGAGGAGAAGGGAGATGGGGAGCTCGGCCATGGGGAGGTGACCTGGAGGCGCGCGTGGCCGGAGAAGGAGCGGCCAGAGCAAGGTGGAGAGGCAGAGGAAGGGGAGGCATGCGGGTGCGGGCGTGCTGACCGCGGACGCGGCCGACACGGGCCGACGACGGGCAGAGGGGCGAGGGAGACGGGAAGCACGGGTACAGAGGGAGTAGAGGAGGGCGAGGTCGACGGCCAGGGCGCCGAGGGATGAGGGTCACGAGGAGGCGGGCCAGCCATGACGGGGAGCAGGCGGTCGGCGGCAGGCCGGGATGAAGGTGAGGAGAGGAGGGATGCACGGGGGAAGGAGATCAGTGGGGGAAGAGGCCGGGCGGCAGGCAAGGAGGAGAGGAAGGAGGGCTGCCGGAGGATGACAGGCCGACGAGCTTGAGGAGGAGGGGCGCCGGCTTGGGGAAGGAAAGGGGGATGCGGGTGTGCTGCAGGAGGAAGGGGAGAGAGATAGGAGAGAGGAAGAAGGAAAGGATGGGGTTTGGTCCAGGGACCCGATTGCAAAGAAAGGGATTTATGTGTAAGGTGGAGGGATCTGTTTGCAAAAAGAAGAAAGAAGGGGAGGGTGGCTGCAAAAATGCAGGGGGTAGGAACAGAAAAAGACCAGGGGCTGGCTAGGGTTTGCTCTAGGGTTTGCTTTGCTGGGCTTTTGGGCCTAGCTAGCTGGGCTACTCTCTCTCTAACTCAAAACATTTTTATTTTGCAAATTAAATTTTGGCAATTAATTTTAGAAAACGGAGACGACCGTCTCGATAAAATATTTTCTGACAATTTTAGAAAAATAAAATAGGGTTTAATAAAATTAATTTTTATTGCCAAAAACATGCGATGCGATGATGCTGATGTCAGGATGATGCAAAAGCAAAACAAGCAAAAATCTAATTTGGGGAAAAACCCCGGGCATTACAACCGACACCACTAACAAGGGATCTCGCCCCGAGATCCACGCTACCGTCAGGGGGAAGAAGAGCGAGGTTGACTATCGAATCTTGTCGCACCTAGTTGATCTTCTCGACACCACTAACAAGAGGTTCTTGCTCACGTCGATGACGATGATCATCTGTCGAGATCCTTCCGAAGATCGAACCTATTAGGTCAAAGGCAAGAGATCGTCCACCCACGAAGATGCTATAACTCGGAAGATAGGTAAGAGAGAAGATTTAAATCACACAAAGGTAAGAGAGGAATAGAATAGAGGTAAGGAATAAACAAGAGTCCTATTGAGATCTTTTCAAATAACTTTTAGCAAAAATATTTTGGACACTCTACAAACAACGACCATTAGCTAGGGTATCCTACAGGCAGACTGGACCAAGGGGTATCGAAGAACCAGAGCTCTGATACCACTTTGTAACGCCCCAAGATCGGTACTATGCAGATTTTAGCGTTCCAGCCAAATCCGCATAATAACGATCCTAAAGGACGCCCACCAGGCATAACGTGCAGGTCGCAACACACACGTTATGCGGGTGGAATTGTGATAACATTACAACAGTTCTCGATGGAACCCACAAAAGAACATATATACAACAACGACTCACAGAGTCAAGAACCAAGATACAATACAAAGATCCAAAATAACAACGGAAGCGGGTAGCGTCCGGCTACGGACAAGAAACAAATTGGACTAAGAGTCCTGAAGATAAGCAAAGGCACCATATCCCTGCCCAGGCCAAGCCTAGCCGGAGGGATTCCCCAAGCTAACGTCGTCACTTCAAACCTGTTGGCTGCATGTGGATTAGCAGACCCGAAGGGGTCAGTACTATAAAACAGTACTGGCAAGTAATACTCACAAGATATCAAAGCTGGAATTCTGGGGAAAAAGGGTTAGCGATTGAGGCGGCAAGCAGCACTAACAACTTATAGAGACACACTACAACTTTCGTCTATCAGAGACAAGGTAAGAGAGCGCATAAGGAACCAACTATACTACACACCAAACAAACCCGCCCTAAAACGACTCCCTCGTATCCTCAACCCACGAGGAAGAAGTCCGGGCACTCACACGGTGGACAAGTTTTAATCAGATTATTATTCAAGTAATCTATCTTACTAGTCAAGTTATTATCATCATAAGGTGCAAGTTGTCTATGATCTTTTTAGCCAGCGCATTTCACCAAGTCGTCCATAACCGCGGACACGGCTTTTCGAAAAGATTTCACCCTGCAGGGATGCACCAATGAACCCACACGCATCGAAACTCTCGCTTAGAGGTGTACCGGTGGAGGTTTCGACGCAATACTTCCCTTCAATACAAACAAGTCCAGGGAGCCACCTAGCTAGGACTGATCCACCTTGAGAGTCCGGCCGAAGCTTCGAGGTGGGCCCAACCGTTGCGTGCGCGGCTTCGGGAGAAACACTCATACGATTGCCCTCCGTCCACATTCGATAAACGACCAGGCAGCAAGACCTACTGAAACACCCGAACTACTTGTGGCATCCTGGACAAGTTTGAGGATCCGGTAATAGATTGCGGGGAGGCCCATAGAACTCCCACATGTGGTTAGTGCGCTCAGTCTTGGATCAGCGGAAAAGAACTCGGGTCCTAGGCGACACTAGCAGAACGAATCACCACGATTGGCCTTCTGCCGGTGCCTTATCTTTATTATAGTTATTCCATCGCAACAGAAAGTAAAGATTAGCATTTTAGTTGAGCCTAGCTACCATGTTAACGAGACTAGACAAGAGAACAGGACTCAAGCAAAGCACCTAAGCATGCACTACGACTCGCAAGGCTAACAAGATAAACAAGCAACAAGTTAATATGATGTGGGGGTGGTGGCATTTCATGGCTGCAAGGGAAACATGCATATAGGATCGAGACACAAGCATCGTGACATAAGGCTAGCAAGGAACAAAAGATAGGACGAGTAAGAGACAGAAGACAAGCAAAGATAGCAAGGGAGTATCACTTGCCTGCAATCCGGTAGAGGTAGCAGAACCTGTCGTTGCTCACATCAACTCAACGGCCTATCCCGAAGAAGCAACGAACACTGGAAGTGCAAAAGATGCATTTTACTACTACGGCAAAAGAAGCGGCATGTTGATGACATGATGCATGACAAATTAAAGGTTGCCCGATTTTTATTCCCTAACACATGGCAAAACATTTTAAATGGGATCGGTGCACAATATAGATGTACCGAACAAATCCCATAATTAGTTGATTTAGTTCGACTAAATGGATAAAGGTGCGATGTTAATTTAATGTTGCATGATTTTAGAAGATACAGATATATGGTATAAGGGTGTAGGGTTGGGGTCACACATCGGATTCGGGGATCTTCGAATTCGGAAGCCACCGTCTTCGGGTCGTAGTCGAAGTAGTCGTTGTCGAAGTAGACGTCCGTCCGGAGTCGAAGTAGTCGAGGTAGTCGACGTCGGGGAAGTAGTCGTACTCGGGTCGTCGTCGTGGCGGACCTTGGCGTTCCGGGCTTCGGGGTCGTCGGGGTCCGGAGTCGGGGTTCTCGGCGGGTTCCGGTCGGGGAAGATCTTGTCGTATCCGTCTTCGGGTTCACGGCATCGGAGAACTCAGCGGTTCCGGTCGGGGAAGATCTTGTCGGTCCACGGCACCGGGCTTCACGGCGCTTCACGACGGGAACGGAGGACGGATTCACGACGGGAAGCATGCATCGGGAAACATCGGGAACGACTTCACGACGGAAAAACGAGGTGCTTCACGACGGGAACGGGCGTGGTTCACGACGGGAGCGTCCACCGGGGAACACGGGATCGGAGAAGGACACCGGGTCCTTGCGGGAATTTCGTCAAACACGTGGCGGCAGTTGCACGGGCACGGAACGGAGCCGAGCTAGCACACGGACTGGTGGAGACGAGGCTCGACCACGGGCTGGACGGAGAGAAGGAGCGCGGGTCGGAGCTTGCTGGGGGAGGACAGAGGCGGAGGCGAGCAGGGCGTGGCCGAGAGGAGCTGGAGGGAGGGCCGGAGGAGAAGGGAGATGGGGAGCTCGGCCATGGGGAGGTGACCTGGAGGCGCGCGTGGCCGGAGAAGGAGCGGCCAGAGCAAGGTGGAGAGGCAGAGGAAGGGGAGGCATGCGGGTGCGGGCGTGCTGACCGCGGACGCGGCCGACACGGGCCGACGACGGGCAGAGGGGCGAGGGAGACGGGAAGCACGGGTACAGAGGGAGTAGAGGAGGGCGAGGTCGACGGCCAGGGCGCCGAGGGATGAGGGTCACGAGGAGGCGGGCCAGCCATGACGGGGAGCAGGCGGTCGGCGGCAGGCCGGGATGAAGGTGAGGAGAGGAGGGATGCACGGGGGAAGGAGATCAGTGGGGGAAGAGGCCGGGCGGCAGGCAAGGAGGAGAGGAAGGAGGGCTGCCGGAGGATGACAGGCCGACGAGCTTGAGGAGGAGGGGCGCCGGCTTGGGGAAGGAAAGGGGGATGCGGGTGTGCTGCAGGAGGAAGGGGAGAGAGATAGGAGAGAGGAAGAAGGAAAGGATGGGGTTTGGTCCAGGGACCCGATTGCAAAGAAAGGGATTTATGTGTAAGGTGGAGGGATCTGTTTGCAAAAAGAAGAAAGAAGGGGAGGGTGGCTGCAAAAATGCAGGGGGTAGGAACAGAAAAAGACCAGGGGCTGGCTAGGGTTTGCTCTAGGGTTTGCTTTGCTGGGCTTTTGGGCCTAGCTAGCTGGGCTACTCTCTCTCTAACTCAAAACATTTTTATTTTGCAAATTAAATTTTGGCAATTAATTTTAGAAAACGGAGACGACCGTCTCGATAAAATATTTTCTGACAATTTTAGAAAAATAAAATAGGGTTTAATAAAATTAATTTTTATTGCCAAAAACATGCGATGCGATGATGCTGATGTCAGGATGATGCAAAAGCAAAACAAGCAAAAATCTAATTTGGGGAAAAACCCCGGGC
>QRDG01000395.1:1264344-1279655 GCA_012064385.1 Puccinellia tenuiflora
GAGCACCTCTGTGAGCTCCTCCGCCTCGAGCATGAGCTCGTCACCACGCGTCCACAACGTGCCCGAGTGCCCCGTACTGGCAGCCCCACCGTCCGCCGTCCGCCGCCGCTCCGGCCGGTCGGCCGCGGCATGTCTTCTTCTTTTTTAAACCAAAAAAATCTATACTAGTGGCGCACCAAGAACAGGTGCGCCACGGCTATGTGCATATACCTGTGGCGCACCTAAAATGGGCTAATAGCTCGTATGCGATATCTTTGAGTTGAATTGTCCACAATGCAACATCGTTAGCTGAACTATGGCGCACATCGAGCCTGCGATACGGCTAACATGTTAATAGTGGTGCGTTAGCCGTGGCGCAGGCCCCTGCATCACGAGTAACTAAACTTGGTGCGCCACGGCTAAGCCTTTATGCAATAGTGAGTGGGGTTCCCGATGAATTTACTTTAACCTATGTTAGCTCGTAATAATGAATTCTAACTCGAGGTCGGTCGCCTAGTCGTATTGGTGGTTCATATTATCACAACCATCTTGGTCGTTCGAAACTTACACCACCATGTGTAGGGGCCATAGCACTTGCTATGCCAAATTGCCAGCTAGTACATTACCCAGCGATTAAAACGCAAACGTGCATGATTGAAGTACGACACAACCGGGCACTAATTTTTTTTCGATATATTGGCGGAATATTTAACGTCATGAGGTCGGGAGTAATGGGTCTGCTAATGCGCTTAATGACATTCATGCATTGTAGTGTATGATGACCATGTGTATGATGACCATCGAGGGAGCTAGCCAGTCATTGATGATCGTGGTTGGAACCTAGCAAGACCATGATCTCGCCATACAAATTCCTAGAGAAGAAACCGTCGAAACTATCACCGAGGAAAAAATCAATAGACCCAAGATATTAACCTCCACCAAAGCTCACATGATCCATGTCGGCACCGGATCGAGCGCGCATTAGCTTATCCCTGGCCGACACTTACTTCCAGGACCATCTCAATTGTGGACCATCTCTTATGTGGGCTGGCCTAGGTCGTAATTGCGCATGTGCCTTTGCATGTTCGAGGCTAGATATGGCGGAGCATTATTACCGTTGGCCACAAAAATGTGCACAATTGCAATATTAAGTCATTTGGTTCCCGCGGGTAAATTGTGTAACTGGAATACTATTACCAATACATAATTATTATCGCCCTACTTGACATAGTGATGATAAATATTTGTAGGTCCAGTATGCAAATATGCGGTAAGGATGGTCCCGGCTGTCGCTCGCTTTTCTCGGCACTTTCTTCGAAACGCTCTCCATTGTCGATAAACTCATCTACAATGTTGTCATATAATCATAAAAAAACGGAAAATATATCAATTACTATAGATTACAATTTATTTGAACTTGAATTGAGTACCGAACATGCATGCGACGTTTGGGCCCTACCTTTTAATATTTTTAGTTCTTGCACAACCACAATTTTTTAATTCATGAATATGCATGTCGGGAATAATTGATCTCCAATGCACTTAACTGGAATACTATTAAAAGTACATTTTTGTTGGTATAAATTTTATAGTCGATTACTAGCTTACAAATGTTTTCTATAATGAACCTAGATTCAAATAACATTTCTGTAAACTAGAAATGATGCATCTTAACATAAGTAAAGATACTACAATGCAAATATGCCATAGGCATGGGAAAGGTGGTTAATGAACCTAGACATTCAAATAACATTTCTATAAACTAGAAATGATTCATCTTAACATAAGTAAAGATACTACAATGCAAATATGCCGTAGGCATGGGAAAGGTGGTTGTCATTCTTCCGAAGGCTCTCCCCCTTCGATCAACTGATCTGCAATGTTTTTAGATAATCTTAAAAGAAATGGCAAATAAAAATAATGATTATAAATTTACCAAAATGATCTAATAAAATATGGCATTGTCGGATATATCTCGATTTTCTATACACTTTTCAAAATGAGTAAATTTACTTGAAGCTAAAATGAGTATGTAACCATAGTTTTTAAGATGGTTAGTTGTTGGACAACCATAGTTTTTAAATTCATGAATGTATGCATGTCGGGAGTAGTTGTTGCACCAGTGTACTTTATTTTATGCATTAATTGTAATAAATGAAAAGTAAATCCTTGTCAGGTACAAATCAACAACTCTTATCTTCTGTATAACCTTACAGACAGGGGCAGAGGCACAGCATGCCAGCCGGGTGCACAGGACCCCGGGTAAAATGCGATTTCCTTGTAAAATCTTATTTTTTTAACCACATATGCACCCCCAAAAAATGCATTTTAATTGTTGCGGCACCCAGGTGCACCCTTTTTTCTGATCCTCTAGCTCTGCCCCTGCTTACAGACAATGCCTCTTTGATTTGAACACTGGGAAGGATAGGGATCTTGTTCGCGCAAAAATGCAAGAAATCTTTCTCATGCACTCACTAGTGGCTAGGTTGCGGCAGCGTCAGTAGTATGCCGCCACTAGTAATGTTACCAATGGCGTGCCACCAACACGCCACGAGTAACATCAATTCTACTATCGTGCAGGCAAGTCACTAACATAATTTAAACATAAGAAAGATGCTACTATTATTGAGTTTATAACATCAATATCATAAAACATAAAAGCCGTATCATATAACAAAACATTAATATGATCTAACATCGTCCGCAAGCAGCCATTATTGAAGATACCTAGCTCTAGGGTAGAAAATTGCTAACTAGCTTGAACTTGTCCTCCTTCTAAAGCACAATGATGTTTGTCATTCATCTTATGATCTTTGTTGTTGTCTTTACTAAACTCAGAAGAGTCTCTGTTAGGTGCCTTGTAAAAAATGCGGATGTCATTACCATGGTCGAGATAGAACAAGGACCTTTCCCTGACTTCCATCCCATAGCTATTTGCAAGGGATCTCTCCAAGGAGGGCAGCCAAAATAGGTGAAGTCTGCTTCATTGAGGACAACAACCCTAAAGCCCTTCGATTTGTCTAAATATACGAGGGTGACCTAAAATGATCCCCGATGAAGAATTTCTTTGATCACATGGTACAAGAAGATACTGCTTGCGCTGGTGAGAGCAAAATTATAAGAAAAAATAATTAGCTAGACATTTTCTAGTTAAAAAGATCTTGATTGTACTTGGTTGTAGACACACCTGGGCATGTGTTATCAATTTGTTGTATTCACATTAACAAAATAAACTAACATCTTGATAAAAAGATTAGACTAAACACAAGCATCAGGAATCCTCATGATCTATTTCATCCGACAACAATAAAGAACAAACTGATCATGATGAAGATCCCTCCAACCTATTATCCATAGAGTCACACACGGCACCCGCACTGTCACCGTGATCACAACGGTGCTCCAAAAATTGTACTAAATAACACCACTTGAGAAACATCATATCCATTACATAAAGGGAAACATCATGTATTCAACTATACTAACAAAGCTCATGATGACAATCAAGATCACATCACGGGAGAGAGACATAACCACCTAGCTACGTGTACAAGCCTCAACCCCTATGAGGGACTACTCCCTCCTCATCACGGGAAGCAGCAATGTCAGTGAAGATGGCTCCGGTGGTCGATCCCCGTCCCGCAAGGTGTCGGAACAGGAACTTCTGTCCCCCGAATTAGGGTTTTCGCTCTCGGTGCGCTCTGTCGAGTTTCTGGGAAAATCGTTCGGGGGTTACGGTTTTTTCGTCGGGGATGAATTTATAAGTGTCGGAGGGGGCCGAGGCGGCGCCCGTGGGGCAGGGGCTGGTCGCACCCATGGTTCCCCTTCAGGCCGTGGCCAGGGGCCGCCCCTGGCCCCTCGGTGGCCTCCTAGGCCGCCCTAAGGTCACCATCTTAATTATGTTGTATAAAATATCCCCGTAAATTATCGTCCAATTCCAAGTATTTTCCCTTAAGAGATTTTCTGAAACAAAAACAAGAGAAAAACATGACTTGGCACTGGGCATCTTGTTAATAGGTTAGTTCAATAAAATGCCTCAAAATTGTGAACAATGATGATCAAAACATATAATAATGATATGAAACAAGCATGGAACAATAAAAATTTATTGATACGTTTGACACGTATCATGGGTCAATAGGTCCACACCACCTGTGACAAGATACCAGTTGTGTGTTTCTTTTACATGCCACTATTACCCGATACCAGCGCGTGTCCATGTTAGTGCACACCATTGATATCTTGGACCTTGTCAGACCATTGGGTCCAACTAATCAGTGGCGCTCCCTTTTCGCAAACACACCAAAGTAGCTATATATTTGTAGCGTGTTATATATTGTTACGCCTATAGTGGCACGTCACTAATGATGTGGAGTCTATAAGATTTACCTACTACTGATTATGTGGTGTATAGGTCTTATCAAAGTAAAGAAATAATCTAGAAGCCGAGCATAGTGAATCTATTACCTAAAATTGCATGCTAAGTATTGAAGATAAAAATCCCAGGACGAATCCAAGGTAATTCTCAAGGTTCATTGCACAAATTTGCATTGACCTTGGGTTGGATAAACAAATATTACGACCACCAATTTGTGTGGCGTCCCATGGAAATTCTTCTTTGGCCAAGCCAATCCATCACACCACCGTAATTGATTGAAGGGTCATTTATGCTATGAATAGACAGGTGGATAGATCTACCTATAGAGGTACGTACTGTCATAAAGATCTACCTGTAGGTGATGTTCCCACTCCCTTGAATTAACTAGTCGGCCTGCCGCTGCATGATCCCCGTCTTTATAGCACTGACACTGATCTAGTAGAGGTCCCAACTGTTGGCGGCATCTTCAGAGCAGAACCCCATTGTTAGCTTGATGAGACGTAGGTTTGCTGATGCATTTAATTTTACCCAGGGCCTGTGTACTCTCTGGTTTAAAAACGTAACCATGGATTCCAATTTCGGGCTGATTATCTAGTCGCCTTGGGGTGGTAATTATGGTGTCAATCTTTGTCGCTTGACACTAACGTCACCATGTGTATGTGTCGGGCATTTGCTATGCCAAAAATGGCAGCTAGTACATAGCCGGCGATTGAAACATAAGCGTGCATGATTACAGGACGACACTGCCGATACCTAACTTTCAGGTTATATTTCTAGAATGTTACAAGTCATCAAGCCGGGAGTAATGGGCATATGGAACCGAAGGGTCATATTTTTTTATAATTTTTGGGAGAGGCCTTTTCTGCTTCAAGTCTCTCCAGGGGTCATTTTCTGCAAAAAATAATACTCTAAATGTAGGGGTACTGTCGAAGAGGTCCCTGTTTGTCTACGGGGTAGGATCTGCTCTGAATTAGCAAGTTATCGTTAAGTGAAAAGAGGAGTTGTCACCATCGTAGACGAGAAGTGGGGTTCCCGATGAATTTACTTTATCTTATGGCGCTCGTCATAATGAATTCTAAGTTTCTAACTCGAGGTCGGTCGCCTAGTCGCTTGATGGTTCATATTATCACAACCATCTTGGTCGTTCGAAACTTACACCACCATGTGTACGGGCCATAGCACTTGCTATGCCAAATTGCAAGCTAGTACATTACCCAGCGATTTAAGTACGACACAACCGGGCCCTAAATTTTTTGGATATACTGGAAGAATATTTAATGTCATGGGGTCAGGAGTAATGGGTCTGCTAATGCACTTTAATGTCATTATTCATGCATTGTCGGGTATGAGGACCATCGATGGAGCCAGCCAGTCATTGATGATCCTGGCTAGAAGCTAGCAAGACCACGGTCTCGCCATACAAATGCCCCAGAGAAGAAACCGTCGAAACTATCACCGAGGAAAAAATCCCATAGATCCAAGATATTAACCTCCGGCAAAGCTCACATGACTTATGTCGGCAACGGAGCCCGCATTAGCTTATCCCTGGCCGACACATACTTCCAGGGTCGACGTGCCATAGGTGATGACATTTTGGTAAGAAAAGTAACCATCCGCCAAGGTTATTACCGACGGCGGCTTAGCGTCGTACAGTGCTGTAGGGTATGTTGCATGTTTGTATGCCCATGTATCTTAACTTAAATTTTAAATTTGTATACAAGAATCAGGATTTCTTCATCAGAGATTCAAGCACGTGTGACGACTAATTTTCAAATGTGTGTTGTTTATCGTGGTTACATAAATAGTACCAAAACAACATGCTCGCTAGAATTACATTAAAAAAAAGTGAACCGTAATATTGTGAAAACATTGTAGTTTCACCATATTGACTAAAACAAACATAAAGTGATAGATGAGGCATAATTGAATTCTTAAATAACCGAATCCCAAATGAACAAAGGAATTATAAGTGCACATCTTTTGTTGTACTTTATAGCATAAGCCCGTATTGTATAAAAACATCTAGCTAGCTGACAAGCCCACCATGACGAGAGAATCCATCTAGCTGCAAGCTACAGTGGTTCGACTCGTATGAGAGTTGAAGTCAACCAACCAGCTTCCTCCATATAGCTTGCTTATCATGAAAAGTAACATCGTTGTCGGCCACGCTAGCAGTTGGACAAACTGGAACAAGGATTTTAGTGCCGGCAAAGCCGTAATGAATTAATTCGGCTCCGTGTACTTTAGCGCCGAGCCGAGTGGCCCTATTTGGTTAAAGAATTGGGGAGCTCCAATTTTACATCAAATCTCTCCAAAAGGCCATTTCTGACAAATAAAATACACTACCTGTAGGGTCACTAGTAGAAAACAGGTTATGGGTAAGGTGCTTACCTGTGGCGCACCAGCCTGCCGTGCGCCACTGGTAACTTACCTGTGGCACATCTGGCAAGGTGTGCCACTGGTAAGATACTTACTTGTGGCGCACCAACGACCAGTGCGCCACATATATGAGGTGTCCATACTGGCCGGGTTGCTGGGCCCTTACCAGTGGCGCATGGGTGATGTGAACTAGGGTTCCCGATCTTTCGATGAGAGAAGATAACTATGATTTTTGTAGGATTTGACTCTCACGATTCGGCTACCAACCGTACAGGGAGAACCGTACACGACTGATTTTCACGGCAATCGCTGAACTAACTCCTTGATGATATCAACCGAGCCAACGGCACGATCAACCTGTCCACGAAGGACTTTTCCTGCGTGCAAATCAAGAACAAGCAAGAAAACAATAGCGTAAGCAATCTGAAATTGCGGATATGCTAGATGAACAATAATCTTAAAGAGATGAAAATTGAGGTTCCGGTAGGATGTCTGGACGGTCGCACTAGCCGCTACGAGCGTAGACAAATAAAAGTAGCAAAGAGGCTAAACTTTCTCTAAACAAAACCTAATCAAAACCCTAAAAGAGCTAGCTAGTTATTGGAGACGTCGAGTCGGTCGCCGCCAGGTTCCTTGGCTGTTACGAAGCTGTCTTGGATACGAAGCTGTTTGGCCTTCTCGTGTAATCGTGACGCCTGGTAGAGTGTACAAGCCCATGGCACGAATTGCTCCTGGACCTGGGGCCCACTCCCTTGGTCTTGTACGTACATGTCTTTTGCATGGACGTTGGGCTTCCTTTTCTACTTCCACGTTCCACCATTCTCCAATTTCTTTATTCCTGAGTACAAGTAAATGATTGCATGAAAGTATGATCATATTCTTATCAGTTAAATTATATGTATTAAGAAACGAAAATACCTGGCAAATTAATTGATGTGTAGTAGGTGTACTTGCGGGTGTATCAGCATAAGTGATGTCCACATCATCCTCCCGTTCTTGAAAACAAAGCCGTCCTCGGCTTTTCATATTCTGAAATTCATCAACCCAAGGAAACAAGGCAACGCCAACAAACCACAGTATTTGCAAATATAAGTGACGCACGTTTTATGAGAAACTACTGCCAGCCATGCACCAAAGCTAATATAGGAAATAATATTGCTATCATGCATGCAATCCAGGTCGGGTTGATCAGTAGGTACATGCGCATCATCTGGCACATGTAAATCATGAATTGGTGAATTAAAAACAAGCAGCGCATGCACATCATCCACTTTAACGTTTTCAAAAGCAACTTTCTCATTGTTTACTATTTCAGCTGGAGTCATAGGTAATAAACTAATAGTTTTTCCTTCAAATATGAGAGTATATGAATTTGTTCTACCATGATGGACAACACTATTATCATACTGCCAAGGTCGACCCAACAGTAAGGAACATGCTTACATAGGTACGACATCGCAATCAACAGAATCATGATACAAACCAAGTTTAAAATGCACTCTGACGCGACGTGTTACCTTCAACTTACCACATTCGTTGAGCCATTGGATGTAATATGGACGGGGGTGTCGTGTAGTGGTGAGACACAACTTTTCCACCATCTCTATACTTGCCAAATTATTGCAGCTTCCCCCATCAATGATTACACGAACTGAATGTTCTTTGACAACAAATTTGGTTTGAAAAAGATTATGGCGTTGATGCAATTCAGTACGTCCCTCCTGTGCGCTAAGGACTCTCATGGTGATAAGGCTTGGGTATTTATCTGCCATATACGCATCACAATGTATTTCCTCCGGATCATCCGGGTCACCTGCAGGATTAGTGGACAACATAGCATGTGTATCTTCATCCAAATCACTAGCAGAAGAGTACTCGCCATTTTCCCGCACAATTAGAACTCTCTTGTTTGGGCATTCCTTTTTAATGTGACCACGCCCTCCGCAACCATGGCATAATACATCCCTTGTGCGTCCTGTGGAGGCGGTCGAATAAGAACTCTTTGCCGGTTCTGGAGAAGCCTCTGACACTTGTGCCAATGATTTTGTGATTGAACGTGCACCGTTGTTGGAGATGGCCGGTGTAGACTCACGAGCTGATGGGACAGCGGGAGTGTGTGTCCATGATGTGCTACGACCTGTAGAAAAATTTCCTCGTCCCTTGTTTTGTCGTCCCTGCACTTGCCTTTCAGCTTTACAAGCAAAATGGAACAAACGAGTGATAGAATTGTAATCCTTATAATCCAATATATCTTGTATTTCACGATTCAAACCACCTAAAAATCTAGCCATCATAGCATCTTCAGTTTCAACTAATCCACAACGCATTAAACCAGTTTGCAGTTCTTGATAATAATCCTCTACAGTTTTATTGTCTTGTTTTAAACGTGTCAATTCATTTAGTTTATCACGAGCATAATATAAAGGAACAAAACGTTGTCGCTTAGCCCGTTTTAATGTATCCCAAGTAGTAGGTATGTTATTCTCATTAGCACGACAATACTCACTCCACCAAATAGAAGCAAAATTTGTAAACTCGCTAGTAGCAGTTTTAACTCTTTGATTTTCAGGAATATCATGACATGCAAATTTTTGTTCAACTGAAAGTTCCAAATCAAGGTAATCATCAGGATTATATTTACCATTAAAAGCAGGGATTGTTAACTTAATTTTAGCATTAGAGTTGTCAATGCCTCGAACCTCATGTCGGTGTTGATCTCTTCCCATACCTTGACGGTTGAAGCGCAATTGTCGATGAGCACGGTTGTTATTATGGTTAACGTGATGGTCATCCTCGGTGTCGCCGGCGTAATCCTCGTAGTTGTCTCCTTGTTCATCATGGTTACCACCGGCCACGGCGGTAGCAGGGTGTCGTGGATCACCAAAAGCCACACGCTGAGCTCGTGAAGCAGTGGGACCACCGGTGGTCCGAGTAGCAGCTGTGTTGTCGACGGGAGGTGCAGCTCGCAACTCGTCAAGGCGTGTCAAGATATCTTGGAGGTGTGTGTTTGAAGCAGCTTGGGCGTCCTCAATGGCCTTGAGTCTCTCTTCAGTCGTGATCTGGGCACCCTCGAGTTGAGCAAGGCGCTCGTTGGTGACCTTCACGTCCTCGGTGAGTCCCGCAAGTGTAAGCTCATCCCCTGACATGGTTAGCACAAAGAGAAAAATACCACAATAGTACAATCCCTCTCAACTACTAGGATGTGGTGGGAAAAACTCACAAAATCAGGCTTACTATCAAATTCTTACTCGTACTTACCAATGACACAGGTGGCAATCGACACGCTGGTGTTGGCTTCAAACTATCAATGGAGATTGGATGGAGCGATAACCAGGAAACAGTAATGTCGGAACCTGTAAACTGATTGGTAGAAAAATGTAGCTTGGGATGGTTTCTCAACTCACAATATAGTGGCACAATTTAGCAAAAAGCAATGCAAGCTGAATGATTGTTCAAACTCCTAACTAGTGCTGGCAGTCGACTAGAAAGAGATAAAACAATCTAAACCAGATACTGAATCAAATGAGTCGGAAAGTGAAATAAAAAAAATTATAGCTCTAACCAGCTAGATATAAGCGAGGAACAAATATGATGGCAAGAAGCTCGAATATATGTGTGAAGAGCAAGTACGTCGCGATTCAGCGGAAAATAATTATGTCCAGTAAAACACTCGCGGCAGCAAAGCAATAACAAGATGCTAGCCGGCCTGTTTACAATCTGTCTCTTTTTTTCACACTTTTTCTTACTCTTTTTTTTACTCTTTTTTTTTTTGCTCTTGTTTTTTCACACTTATTTTTTTTTACTCTTTTTTTAAGGCCGGTTACTAGCAAACAACGCGTACAGAAGCTAGGCTAACACACAGGAAACAAAATTGCTGAAACGTGTTGTGTGCGTGTGCGAGTAGGTAACGTACGTGCTGTAGTTTGCTAGTGGACACACGATCGATCAAAGAAAATACCACAGGAAGGCAGAGGAACGAGAAGCAAAACGCGCGAGGATAGAGCGATGCAGCGGTGGAAGTGGTGTACGTGGACAGCGCGTTCGCAAGAGACGGAAGTGCAGCGGCGGCGGAAAAAAAATTGGGATTTTTTTCTTTTGTGGCGGCGGAAAATTTAGATGGATAAGCAAGATTGATCTAGTAGATGATTCCAGCTCAAACTAATCTAAACCAGCACTAGATCTAGGATGAATGCAACCAAAAACTCAACGATGCAAATACTAGATGCAAAAATTGCTGCGGCTAAAAAGATAGGTGAAAGGATGAACTAATCTACTATTATTTTTGGCTTTTTGGTGGACTGTAGGTAATAAAAACATCTAATCTAGTAAAAACTGTAAATCTCTCATCAATCAACAGTAGCTCTGATACCACTTGATGTGAACTGGGGTTCCCGATCTTTCGATGAGAGAAGATAACTATGATTTTTGTAGGATTTGACTCTCACGATTCGGCTACCAACCGTACAGGGAGAACCGTACACGACTGATTTCCACGGCAATCGCTGAACCAACTCCTTGATGATATCAACCGAGCCAATGGCACGATCAACCTGTCCACGAAGGACTTTTCCTGCGTACAAATCAAGAACAAGCAAGAAAACAATAGCGTAAGCAATCTGAAATTGCGGATATGCTAGATGAACAATAATCTCAAAGAGATGAAAATTGAGGTTCCGATAGGATGTCTGGACGGTCGCACTAGCCGCTACGAGCGTAGACAAATAAAAGTAGCAAAGAGGCTAAACTTTCTCTAAACAAAACCTAATCAAAACCCTAAAAGAGCTAGCTATTTATTGGAGACGTCGAGTCGGTCGCCGCCAGGTTCCTTGGCTGTTACGAAGCTGTCTTGGATACGAAGTTGTTTGGCCTTCTCGTGTAATCGTGACGCCTGGTAGAGTGTACAAGCCCATGGCACGAATTGCTCCTGGACCTGGGGCCCACTCCCTTGGTCTTATACGTACATGTCTTTTGCATGGACGTTGGTCTTCCTTTTCTACTTCCACGTTCCACCATTCTCCAATTTCTTTATTCCTGAGTACAAGTAAATGATTGCATGAAAGTATGATCATATTCTTATCAGTTAAATTATATGTATTAAGAAACGAAAATACCTGGCAAATTAATTGATGTGTAGTAGGTGTACTTGCGGGTGTATCAGCATAAGTGATGTCCACATCAATGGGGGTGAGGTGCGCCACGGGTAAGAGAGGGTTAAGGTAAGTAGGCCGGCCCGGCCGTCGCGCGCTCGATCCCCATTTCTCTTCTTCCCCGACCTCGATCCTCCCCATCTTCGTGCCCGTGTCCGTCGCCCCGCCCTCCGCCGCCCCGCCCGCGTCCGACTAGCGCGTCTCCCGCGTCCGCCGTCGCTGTCGCCGAGCCATCCGCCGCCGCCGTCGCCGAGTCGTCTACCGCCGCTCGTGCTCCTCCGCCCCTGCTCCTCGTCAAGTACGCCGCCGCCGCCCCTCCTCCTCCTTCGCCCCTCTTCTGCCCCTGCTCCTCCTCGATCCACGCCCTCCTCCGCCCCTCCTCCTCCCCTGCTCCGCCCCTCCGCCTACCGCCGGCACACATCCCTCCACCTCCTGCCCGGCGCTGCCCTCCCTCCTTCTGCCCCGGCGTGGCCCCCTCTACCTCCTTCCTGGCACGGTGACCTCCACCTCCTCCGCTGCGCGTGCCCGCCCCACCCACCTACACAGCCTCAACCCACCCGCCCGCACAACCTCACCCCACCCGCATGCCACCTCCACCTTCCGCTCTGTCCACCACCGCTCCTCGTGAGGTATGCCACCGCCCTTCCTCCTCCTCCTCTGCCCCTCTTCCGCCCCTGCTCCTCCTCGATCCACGCCCTCCTCCACCCCTGCTCCGCCCCTCCGCCTACCGCCGGCACGCCCCCTTCCACCTCCTGCCCGACGCTGCCCTCCCTCCTCCTGCTACGACGCGGTCCCCTCTACCTCCTTCCCGGCGCTGTCACCTCCACCTCCTCCGCTGCGCGCGCCCGCCGCACCTGCCTGCACAGCCTCACCCCACCCGCACGTCACCTCCACCTCCCGCTCCGGCCGCCACCGCACGCCGCCTCACCGCCATCCGTGAATGCATGAATTCTTCAAAGATAAAATGATAATCTGTGCAGCTTGAAATCATCCAACATTGCTTGAAAATAATTGTGGTGGTGGCCGACGGTGGTGATTTTTGTGTTGAATATGTGTATGTTGCCGGTCAGAGATGTCGGTGGGGGTTTGAAACCTTGAGTTAGTTAGTTTGTTCTAATGATTCTTTTATTATGTATAGCTTCGCACGATATGTCTCGGTATACTGGTGTGAGGGAAAAATTAGGAGGGACGGGAGCCGCGTGTATGGATGCCAGATCCATATTGATGGGATCAAGCACTGGGTTGGCCAGTGGCCGTCCGAGGAGCAGGCGGCGCGTGCCTACGATTATTTTGCGATCGAGGAGTACAGGCATCTTGCGTTCAAAAAACTAAACTTCCCCGCGGATCGTCACCGCGCGGCCGATCTCGCGCCACCAGGAATCAGACACTTCACCAAGTCTATGGAGAAGGAGCACCGCAGGGCCGAGGAGCAGATTGCACAGCGCAACGCTCGTCCCCAGGATGACCGGCTGGTGAGGAGTCTCATGCAGGCCCCAGATCTACTGGCATATCAGTACGAGATGTTTGAGTCACAAGATGCCGGTGCGGGACCTTCCCACGGCGCCGCTCCTTTCCAGGTGAAGGAGGAGAGTTTCAGCTAGGACGAGGAGGAGGAGGAGTTCGATATGTCAGATGACAGGTTCTGGGAGAACGTAGCACAGTTAGCACATGAGGATGAGGCCAAAGAGGACGAAGAGGCGGCCAAGAAGGCTAGGGGTGGCTAGCTAGATGATCGAGCACTTATCGTATCAGAGTTGATGTTTAAACTATTTGATATAATATGCAACTTATTGTATTAGAGTTGATGTTTAGACTGTTTTATTTCTACTATGATCTAAACTTAATATGAGTTTAATATATGCTTCGTATTCGAGTTTATGATGTGTTATTCATGGTCGTGAATTGACAAAGCTGATCATTTAAACTATGCCACGGTAAAGGCAAGAAGATTGTCTACAATGCCTTGTAGTGTATACAATTGGAGTGTTTGTATTAATACATGGTCTTGTAGACACTCTTTTTGCCTTGTTTTGCACGGCAATGATATATGAGGCTTTCCATTATTGATGTAGTGTAGTTATCTATTCTGTTATGCATGCTTTATCTTTGTTTTGTTTTTTTCTTAGAATGCAGATGATTAAAATGTTGTGGCACTAGGTGGTAAGCCTGCAGGTCTTGTGAGCCTTGTGATATGCACAAGTACAAGTCTTGTTCATCATACTTGGCTCACAAGATCCTACAGGTCTACTTGTGTGTCCGACCTAAGTATGAGGCGCAAATCCAAGTCATTTTTGTTTAGTTTTGTACTGTGTTTTTGATAATGCCGATGATTAAAATGTTCTGGTACTATATGATTCAGTGTGGTGCTAGCGAACCTTGTGATATGCACAAATAAAAATGTTGTGCATCCTACTTGGTTCGCTTGCTCCGTCACTAAAATGTGTGCCCAATTTAAATATGTATGAGGCACAAATCCAAAATCATTTTGTTTCTTCTCTCTTTTTCCGAATGCCGATGATTAAAATGTTGTGGCACTAGGTGGTAAGCCTGCAGGTCTTGTGAGCCTTGCGATATGCACAAGTAAACGTTTTCTGTATCATACTTGGCTCACGAGATCCTGCAGGTCTTCTTGTTTGTCTGACCTAAGTATAAGGCACAAATCCAAGTCATTTTTGTTTAGTTTTGTAATGTGTTTTTGATAATGCCGATGATTAAAATGTTTTGGCACTATGCGATTCAGGGTGGTGCTAGCGAACCTTGTGATATGCATAAATAGACATCTTGTGCATCCTACTTGGTTCGCTTGCTCCGTCCCTGAAATGTGTGTCCAATTTAAATATATATGAGGCACAAATCTGAAATCATTTTGTTTCTTCTCTCTTTTTCCGAATGCCGATGACTAAAATGTTGTGGCACTATGTGATTCAAGGTGGTGCTAGCGGGCCTTGTGATATGCACAAATATACATCTTGTGCATCCTCTACTTGGTCCGCTTGCCCCGTCCCTGATCAATGTGTGTCCAATCTAAATATGAGGCACAAACCCGAATCATTTTTGTTTATTCTCTCTTTTTCCGAATGTTAATGATTGAAATGTTGTGGTACTATGTGATCCCCGTCTTGTTCACCATGATTGCGGTTCTCCTACATTTCATTCTAGGTGTCTAGGAGACTAGCTACATCCTTTGTAATATGGTGATAAAGTACTTGTAATGCAATCGATGATGAACTTGCTATTACGATGAACTTGCTCACCGTGATGAACTATGATGAACTTATATATTATACTGTACTGTGCATCTGTGTATAAACGTACACAGATCCTTTGTAATATTGTAAACTGTATAAACGTACAAATACGCATACAGCGTATTAAAAAAATGATTTCCTGAAAATATAAAAAATCTTACCATTGGCGCATCCCTAAAC